>JANHFR010004513.1:463275-474993 GCA_032468015.1 Mimophis mahfalensis
AAAATCTTAAAAAAACATAATAGAGTTCATAGGGGTCTGGAATGGATGGATCGTATTTCCATACAGCCCAATGGGAAAATTTGTTTCACCTTTCCCATCATTCACTATTGACTCCCTTTTTACACTATTGACTCCCTTTTATCGACCGCTCTTCTACCTTTATATATTTTACTTTACAAACTATTTTCATACAAGATTAGTATTGCTAAATGATGCACTTTATAACTAAGCACAAAATGGTAAAGACCTACAGATATTGTTAAAGTAAATTCAGCTTATTTCAGAGATGTAAAGTACCACATCTGCTCCTTTGAAACTTGCTTGTGGCTTCTGAAAAGTCACTGAGAACTATCCCAATATATCTGGCCAAGTCATAGCGTATTGACCAAAAAAAGCCATTAGCATGACATCTTTATTGACTGCATCTGAAACCACAGCTAGTCAGACATGATCAGGAAACAAAACAGAAGAACAGAGAACCTAATGGGCTGCAACAACGCTGATTAAATTCTAATACAACTGTGTGGCAGTAATATAAAGGGGATTTACTCATTTCAGCTCTTTGAAAGCGGGATCTGATGACATAATCTGGTTGCCAACCAACCTGCTGTTTCCCAGGGGATTTATGGAACGGACAATCAGTCAGCACTCAGAAAAGATTAATAGGATTTCCAAGCACTAAGTGCACTAAGGCAGCCTACGTTCACCTGAGGCATTGCAAAAGGCTAGAACAGCAATCTCAACCAATATAGAGTGTTTCCAGTGACCTTAACAGCTCTACGGATAATTATGTTCATATGATGTACTGGTCAGATTATCTTTTTCCACCAGAGTAAAGATAAAATGATGAAAGAAAATTCAAGAGTGAATTAAATAAATATATTATCAGAGAAAGCAGAATTTATTCACTGAATATTGTGCATTATTGTAGTTACTGTAGACAGCAATTTATATATCACCCTCAATACACTTCCTTATCTAGTGAAACATTTCAATTAAAGCCACAAAAAAAAAGGGACATTAGAAATGAGAACTGGCTTGTATTTCACATATCTTTCTCTGCTCCCATCCCAAAATTTGCTATTACTCATTCATATCCTGAACAGGCAACTACAGTCAATAAATTCAGTAGCATTGCAGTATCAAAGCAAAGGTAGATACATTGTAGCATACACCAGCTTTTTAAAGCTTAGAGCCATGATGGTGAACCTATGGCACGTGTGCCCAAAGTGGCACGTGGAGGCATGTTGCCTAGGACTCAAGCTGTCGTACAATCCCCCGCACTCCCCCCTTCACATGCGCATGTGTCCCCCCATGCGTGTGCCATCCCCCTCTCCCCCCAGCATGTGCATACGATCCCCACAACTGAAAAATTTAGCTACCAGTTCGGTGTTTTAAATTCAGCTGATTAGTGCGGAAGCACAGCTCAGTTGTTTTTTCAGGTCTGACCCCCCCCACCTTGCCCCGTGTATGCGCGCATATCCCCAGAACTGGAAAAACAGCTGAGCTGCGCTTCCACACTAACTAGTTGAGTATAAAAAACCAAACCAGTAGCTAAATTTAGGGTTGCGTGCACATGTGTGGGGGAGTGGGGTTGCATGTACGCGCGGCACACATTGAATTATGGGCACAGGCACGCGAGAGCGCACGCAAGCATTTTCGGCACGGGAGTCGAAAAAGGTTTGCCATCATTGGCTTATCATCCTATCTCTCATCTATAAATAAATCCTTAAAGTTTCATCATTTCAGTGCTGATATTAGCAAAAGTCCATGAAGGGCTATGAGAGATCAGAATCTTTAATCTTGATCAAATAAATCAACCTTATTTATAGCTATAGAGGCAGACGTAGTTAAAATTAAGTTCTGAGTTCATTGTTCAAAAATACACTTCAATATATCTGATGTTAAAACACTCTTTAGTTCCTTCCTGTTCCCTCTAGTGTCCAACCTTGAAAAACTCATCATGTTTTATTTTTAAAGAATTCAAATTAAAAGCATTTCCCCATGGGATGGATGCTTGTAATTATTTCCAAAACCTTATTTCAAATTTATCAGACCCTTACTGTCTATTTGCAACTTTCTAAAATCCAAATTTTAACTATTTTTTACTAATTATTATTTTTTAAATTAAGTCTTTAAACATGTAATTAAAACCTCCTTCATAAAGGATTGAAGGAAACTCACCCAGTGCTGTAAACACTGTCAATTTAAAGCCCCCCAATCTCTGAAAGGCAGTTAACAAACCATTTCCAAAAGTGATTAGAAAAGGAACCATGCAAACTTAGTGCTCTTTCAAAGGCACTGACTTTGAGCAAGAGACTCTAAGTCTCTAGGACAATTTCTCATAGCAAATTCTCCAGAGCCATTTCACTGAAGCTATCCTGGCCTGACCATCTTACTGTGGGACAAGCCCTTTGGGATAACTTAACACAAAGTTATCTGCCACTGTTTCTTCTACATTATTTCTATTATTTTCAATAGAAATAATGTTGAAGAAACAGTGACGAATAATATTATCCCACATGGACTTTCCTGTGGTGAGTTGAGCATGGCGAGATGGCCATGCTGGATTGGCCACAAGATGGCTGCAGTGAGTTGGCCATGATGAGTTGTCCCATTCCATGAGCAAGATGGTTAGTTCTTCATCTCCCAGAGACCTAAACCTACCTGAAATCATTAATATTGGTTAACACCTTATACAGAGGTTGCAGATATATTTCAGAAACAAAGCCATATACAGTATACATTTTGCTTGGCTCAACTGCAATTTTGTCTATTGAATGATGTAATCATAATGGTGAGATAAAAGTCTAAAACAGAAAGATAATTAATCCAATTAAGAGGGAATTTCTATTGGCAAATATGCAGAGCACTGGAACAACCAAATCAAGTGATTTTCTGCTTAACATATTCAGTAAAAGATGTGGAACTGACTTTCACCATCCCTTCTATATTTGACTTAAGATATTCTGGAGAAGACTGAACAAGTAGAGTCACATGAAGATAGAAATGGCTTTATTTGCAACTTTTCTTCCTGCTATTGCTGTGGGAACTATTCATTTGAAACTGAAAAATACTTCTGACCTAACAGTTACGGAACAGATAGATCTACTTATACAGGATCAGTCTTATTGAGGTATAGTATTGCCTAGCAGTAAATAAAACATTCCTAGATACTGTAGGAATGCTGATAAAAGTTCTTTATTGTGGCAATGTGCAAAAGAAATCATAAATTCTGCAAAGGATAAAATATGTAAAAACTATATCTATCTAGTTACTTTTTATGTTTCAATCTAATATAGCAGGCTTCCCCTGAAATGTTGGGAATACAACAGAATTGGTCAAAGATCTTGCAAGGTCCTTGGCAGAGATTCAGCTTGACTTATAAGGGATACAACCGTAATGGTGATGTAGAAATTTCTGTTTGTTATTACCTCTTCTGGCTCAATCAGCTTGAATTCCATGCCCCTGCCAGTCCAAGCAATGAAATGAGCATTGGCTGGGTCATCCAGGAGTGTGACAAGAAACTGCCACAATTGGAGAGACCCTCTTCTCTGATATGGAGGCCCTTCCCGATATACAGTGGGTTCTTGTTTCACTTTACCTGTTTGCAACAACACACTTCAATTAGAATTAACATTCTAACATCTCCACCATTGGCTCCTAAAGATTCAGGTAGTTAAAACAATTTCAATGTTTGTACAGAAAACCAAATGTATGGCTGTAAAGCTGACTAGCAATGCTTTTTTTTTTTTTGCATGTACTATGGTGAGGAGAGATCTGTTAGTAGCTGAAGATGGAAATTTTTATGCAGCTGATTAACAGCACTTTTTCTGTGTGGCGCATCATCAAAATAACAGAGAAAGCTTTAACACCAAGGCGTCTTAGATTTGACATTCAAGAGCTCCTTTAAAACAAATGGGATGCATACTAGCTAATAGAATTTGTTGGATTTGGGCAGCTATAATGATTTTGAATAAATAGTATCATTCCTTAGTTTCAACTGCAATTACAGCCCTCCACCACAGAGAGTGCCTTTACCTTCCATTCTTTCTGGTACAACACAAGTGTCATCAAAGTACAATTGGGCATCTTTCTCATAGGAAAACCCTGGGAAAAGAGAAGACATATTCAATAGGTGCTGCTCAGCAATATCTCGCGCACACACACAGACACAGTAAACACTTCCATTAAGAATAATTTGATACATGGCGTCACTTTGTGGGCAGCAATAACGTTCAGCTGTTCACTAAAACTGAAAGGTAAGGCCTTGAATTTATTTGCAAATGTGCCAGCTGCTATTTTTGCATCTCTAAAAGTCTGTCTAGAGAGTTGGCTTGTACATGGTTGGATTTGCATGCTGGTGACAAAACGAAAGTATAGAAAAGCCAGAGTACTTCCAAATCAAGTAGGCTTATAGTACCTTGAGACTAAAGTACTTCAAATAGAGTACATCACCTACATAGACTCTCCCAGTCCCCAGTCTGCTGTTTAGACTGGGGGGAACTAACAGTACAATCCAATTCGGTAGAGCCCACTACTGTTATAAAACGTATTTATGGCTTAACATTTCCCCAAATCTCTTCCTACTAATTAATGAACCTGACCCAAATCTGTGATTTCAATTAAGCTGTTCTAAAAAGAAGCAACCTTTGAAGTGCTCAGATTGCACTAAACTTGCCAAATATCTAAATTGCTAAAACTGAATCACTCCAAAGCTATGTGCAGATTTCTGTGGAATAACCTCTCCTACATATTTCCTGTATTGCTAGCCCAATTATGAGTAGTTAGACAACACTCTTTTTCTCCCCACACCCATCACTTCTCTTTCCCTCTTTATTTCTAAATTTTCTACCCCACCTTTTCTTCATTTTTTAAAAATAAAGTCAACACAGGAGACCCTCTTATGTGGTTTTTTATGGTATGGGGGATGCTGCAGAAAGAAAATGTGGTTCTTAATTTTCTTTACATGGCATCTCTCACCCCCTCCCATCTAAACTGGAATTTTATGCATTCAAATATTTGTTGTGTGCTGTTTTTAATAATGTATAAATCACCAGAAATGAATTCCAATTACAATGACACATAAATATCATTTATTAATTTGAACAATGCTTCTATCTCCCTAAGACCATGAACAGTTTTCTTCATTGAAAGCAAATCATGTAATATCTCTACTTAGAGTAAGCCTTAAAAGATTAAACACATTTGTCCACCAGTAACAATGCATAACTAGAGATCAGCAATATTTCCCATTCTCTTAGTATCTGTATAATTATGTAGCATTTCTTATCCTATATTACTCTGAATTGTGCTTTGTGAGTATATCAACGTGAGTGCTTACCATCATGGTTGTTGGGAAAATATCCCCCTCCTGTAGCATACGCCGATTGGCAGTTAGGCACTTCTAAAAAATAAAAAAAATGAAGCCTGAGTAAATTCCAGAATAAACTATACACACTTCAATTCTTGTTCAAGTAAAATAGCGGGCAGAAAAGGCCGCGTGTATAAAAATGGTAAATCTAAGCATTTCTACTCTAGTTAGAGAAATAATATTAAACCTAATTGCCCAATTCCTAAGCATTTTTATGAATATAGCCTTCATCCAAGAAAGATACCAGTTCCCTTAAAAATACTGATATGCATATTTACTTGAAGGAAAGCCCAGTAGAAAGGTTTATGGTGCATTTCAAATAAAAATGAATAGGACTGCACAATAACACTGCTTTTTAAAAAAAATACATTTTTAATTATTTTTTTCTTTAAATATACATCCATCTTGTGAGTGAGCACAGTTGTTTTTGGGTATCATTCATAGGTATCAACTCATCTTCACAATGTCATTAATTTCTATCACTTTTAGCGAATTTAAATTATCTTCTTTAACATTTAAACATAGGACCGCACAGTAACACTTCTGAAAGATATGAGAATCAACCAACTTCCAACGAAAAGAAATGGAGTGAAACAGCAGGATAATTTGGCTTTGCAAGTTACATCAGGCAACCTGTGTGCCCAAAGAAGTACATGTTAGATTCTGGTGAAACCTTCCCTTAGACACCATTCAGATGAATACCTTAAAAAACTTTTGGTGTCAGATATGTGTTGAATTTAAGTATGTTCTGAAACGATCTTTCTCTTTCCATAGTCCCTCCAACCCAACCCCAATATTACTAATCAGCAGTAGAAGTACACTAAAGTTCAAATCATTGAGACTCTAACCAGGCTAATTGGCTTATTACATCACTTGGCTAACACACAGAATATCTGAGTGGCACTATGGCACAAATAAATGTTTGGAAGCAATTCCTATAGTTAATAGCTCATATTTTCTCAAAACCAATTATAATAAAATTCCCCTAATCTCAACTTTCACTTATGAACATTCTGTGGATGTCCACAAACTCTTCAGATAAGCAAAGTTGTAAAAAATATCCAAGCCAGAGATGTGGATATTTAATAGTGAAATCACATTTCAAACACTGGTTTTCAACTTTCCATGGATGAACAAGAAAAACAAATGAAAGTTTAAGCACGTTAAGCTGTTTTTTATGCAGAATCAAACCACTGGATTTATCTACTGTAATACTAGTTTATATTAATCAGTGTTGGCTTTTCAAGCTGAGATCTTTCCCATTGCCTTCTATCTGATCCTTTTCATTAGAAATGCATTTTATCCATCTGAGAGGCATACGTTAAAAACTGGACTTTATTCTTTCCCATAATACCTCTAGTTTCTGAGCCACAAAAGTGCAAGCCTCTGATGAGAAGTATTTGACCTTCCACCCTTGATGCTTAGTTTATTTACCTACTGTGATACTGCAGTGAA
The DNA here is from genome assembly GCA_032468015.1 of Mimophis mahfalensis. Taxonomy (NCBI): domain Eukaryota; kingdom Metazoa; phylum Chordata; class Lepidosauria; order Squamata; genus Mimophis; species Mimophis mahfalensis. The sequence goes on from JANHFR010004513.1 coordinate 470,105, forward strand.
TCATGATGAATCAATATCTAAATAGAGAATGTCTTGGATCTGTGAACAATAAATAATACAATCCCTTGAAAATCAGGTGTGTCATATTATTCCTGGAAGTAGTAATGCAATCTGCCTCCCTACTTCAGCTGTCTTTCCCCAAAGGGCAAAGCCTCCTGCATCTCTTTTCAATTGCCCCTGGAAGAAGTATTTATGAACCTGAAGAACAGATTGGCAAATGGTATTCAACATGCACATTTATAAGATTGGCTTCATGTTTTGCATTCCACCTGACAACACATGAGAAGCAGGGAAAGAAGAGAAAAAAAACCCTTTAACTTTAGATCTTCTGCCATCTGTTCCACTTAGCTTCTAAGAGGTCTTGGTATTTTTAGACCTAAGGAGATTTGTAGCAATGTAGTCAGCTTTGCATCAGGAACAGCTGCAACTAACACCTAACCAGAATTTTTTCCCATCCCCTTGGCCCAAGGTGAGTGTTTAGAGGCAACCCAACATCAGCTACAAGTTCAGAGATTCTCTATGGCAAACAGAAGATGGACGAGCTTTTGCACACAAATGTGCAGTATTGCCTGTCTGCTTTTCCCTCTTTGGTAATGGCTTTTCAGAGTACGTTTAAATCCTGCTACATATGATGAATGGCTCTTTTCACAAGATAGAAAAAAATATCGTCGTATATTCTAACTAGGTTAAATGCTGCTACAAAAAGCAGCTTTTCTTTTTTCTATTTCATCAGAGGGATGGAGAGAAACAGTAGGGGGAAAAATCCAATGTAGCAGATGGAGAAGCAGGTACACTGGCTACAACAAGTATATTAGAATAACAGCTGTTTTTTTCTATAGTTCTCTGTATTAATTATAAATATGAATTTATAATAATTGGAACTGGCAATTCAGTTGTTAAGCAAAGTGGTTGCTAAGTAAAACTGAGACTATGGTTATGATCTTACTCTACCTTTCCTTTGCTTTACAGATGTGGAAAGGTTATAAATGCATGAACTAGTTGCAAAGTACTTTTTTCATTGTTGTTGTAACTGTGAATGGTTCTTCAATGAATCAGTCACTAAGCGAGGACTATTGGCATCCCTGTTTTGCAAGAATGAGAGAAGCAGCAGCCACTACACTTACTCTCAAGAGTTCTGGCATGTAACTTTCATTTTGTGATATACAGGCAACAATATTGCCTTGCAATATTACTGTAATCTCTATATTAGCAATCCTTATTTGTATTATTGGGATAATACTGAAGTTTGGCTGCAAACTAATGTATATAAAAGAAATGAATATGGTGAAAGATGGAATTAGTAAAAGGTATCAAGATGATGAATACAGGACGGACAATTATTTTTTTGTGTCAAAGGTGAACCTTGAGGAAAATGGAAATTAAAGTGAAAGACAGAAGAATCAAATCAAGAACAACTGCAGGAAAAGAAGGACATACTGAATGAAATTTATTCAAATGCTAGAGTAATCTAACAGAATAAATGGCAGGTGGATGGAAGGTAAAAGGATGGAGAAGCTATTTTGTTCAGAATGAAAATGTTTACAAAAGTGCCATAGGAATGTGTAGAGCTATGGTTATGGGAAGTATGAAAATGATTGCTTAGTGAAATGATAAAATGAAAGATAATGTATAATGTGTACGTAGAGAAATATGTAAAATGTCACCAGAGAGACCATGGAATGATTAAGATGAAAAGAGCACAACAAAATGATTTTGAGTGAATAAAAAAAATATGTAGGTGGTGAATGTAACTGAGAATAAAAGTGATGAAATTATTTGGGATGAATCTAAAATGGGAGATAGTTTTAGATATGCAAATGCTGGTAGAAAATGGTGATGGGTGCCCCAGAGGAAGAAAATACTTGCATTAATGGTGCAACATGATTTATTTTATACTCCATTAGCCAGCTGCTGAACACCAGTGGTACGAAGATTGCCTTGTGTGCTACAGATTAAGGACGAAGAAAAAGTCTCAATCTTCATGCAGCATGGAGTAATTCAATTTTAATCCTCACCTGAATCAATGCAGTAGTCCCTGGGCTCTTGCTTGATTCCCATTGGAGACTGGAATCCATGAGCTGGGGGGCCTGGAATACCTGGTACCCCATGATCATAGAGTGGGTCATGATACTCTTGCTTGAATCCCTGAGGAGGATGGGCAGTAGGAGGGACAAGAGGCTCTGACATCTGCCGGTGGTAGACAGGGCGGTTGTCTCCAGAAAGCCCTGGCTGAGAATATGGGTGGCAAGGTTCAGACATCTGTCTTTGAAACCTTGAGGAGAATGAACAAAAGAGAGAGAATTATCATCACACGTATCAGAATCTAGACTTACTAGAGTCTTACTTCTGATTTCAGTTTGATAGTGAGATGGGCAGCATCCAAATAAATAAAATCCTGGTAAACATGGGTGCACAACACAATTTGTTTTGAGGCCCTTCATAGCCCACTTTTAGTAATAAGACCCGGGTCCAACATAGCAACAGCAGCTTGTTGTCATTGAAAGAAAGTGTTAAATTAATGGTAACATGACAAAATGGAGAACATATAACTTTGCCTTCCCATTTTTCAGGCAACCCTATCTTTTTTATGTTGCTGGTTAGAATGCAGTACTGCAAGCTACTTCTACTGACTGCTGTCTGTCTGCAATATGGCATTTCAAAACTCACAAGGCTCAAGGTTGACTCAGCCTTCCATCCTTCTGAGATAGGTAAAATGAGGACCCAGATTGTTGGGGCCAATATGCTGACTCTGTAAACTGCTTAGAGAGTGCTGAAAAGCACTGTGAAGCAGTATATAAGTGTAAATGCTATTGCTATCAGCACAATAAAATATAGGGTATTTACAATGAAAGCTATACAGTAGTGCAGAAAAGTCCTGTTGTAAGAGACCCTATATGAAAGAAAAAGGTCCCAGTAAGGGACAGGAACTATATTTTTCAGTAATTAGGGCAAAGATGAATAAGCTTTGCCAGGAAAATACCCTCTTATCTATAGAGTCAAACTATATAATATGATACAAGATATTGTTAGATTTTCAGTGTTTAATACTTATTTATTTACTTTATTTGCCTCCCATCTTATTTAAAAACAAAATCTGGATGTCTAATGTTTGATGAAAAGCAGCAGTACCAGGAGATACAACTAAATTTTCAGACAGTATAAGGAAGTAGAATCAAGAGAAATGAACTAACTTATCTGTAGCAAACATGATCATCTGAAATGCATTTTATATGCATTTCATTTCAACAAAACAAGCATGTGTCTATATAATTCCAAATTAAATATAGCTGCTAATCTACCTCAAAAGTTAAAGAGTAAATGTTTTAGCCATCACTGGCTGCAAAAATTATGCATGATCCAAAATGCTTGTGGATTGTATGGAATACACAGAGGTTGCACCCACATGCACTAAAAATTATTTTTATTGTTTGCAAATGTAACCAGATGCTTCACAAAGCAAAATGCCGGCATTAAAAAAAAAGTTAGAACTTATGTTTTTGCAAAAAATATGTTCAGCAGCTGCTATTTTGGTTTTCAGGAATCTGGGTGAACCTTAGTGGAGACTAAACAAACATGCAACCAAAACCCCAATATTCTTAGTTTTGAACTAGTCATATCTGTTCACGTCCTTGCACCTTGAAAAGTGATTGTGATCAATCAATTTGTTTCCCGAGCCTCCAGAGGCACATGACCTTAATTTAGCTTTGAAATATGACCTACTGCAGCTGACAGGCCCAGATTATGCTACTTCCGATCTGTGTCCTTCTAACCTTCTCAAATGTAACTCTAGAACTGCACTGGTATGCTTTCTGCAGGAAGAGGAACTTCCAGATGGAATCATGCCGAATAGCTTTAAGCTCATTGGGAACTCAGGGACTGGGAGACAGTCTTAAAGGCAACCTGAGGTCCTGAGGTACCAGGTTTATTTAAGGAACTTGGATGGAGATTTGTCATAAATATGAAAATATTTTTTTTCCTGGAAATAATCACATTTTGTTAAGCTTTAACATGTCTTGTCTTTCAAACACGTGTTAGCCTAGAGTATTTTGAAAGCACAGCCTCATATTTGGGTAAGAATATCCAGGTCTGAATCACTGAAGTTGTTAAGCAGACCCAAGTAAAAAAAAAAAGTGGGTAAATTTCATGAAAAATCCAACAATGGTAAATGTTACTATGGTTGTTAGTATTAATATGTCTTGAGAAACAACACATAATATTTGAAATTATTTCAGTCAGTTTGATTATCATTCTGAAATGGTGAAGCCTCTTGAAAGTTTCACAGAAGGGCAGGCTATAAAAACGTGTTATATATTTCAAGTAGGAAGATTCAAATATTAACCAGTAAATATTTTATAAGATCACGATCGTATTTTCCTCTGATAGTTCTAAATAAAATCAAGTAATAAATATAGTAAATTACACGTCATACAATGTGTATAGGAAAGAAAAAGGCCAAGGGCCATTGATTAAAATGATCTATTCAGAATGTCAGCCACTTAAGTCTTTAGCATCAGTCTATATATACTGTCCAAGAAATAGCTGGCTTCCTTAACTATTGAACAAGGAAAAGAAAGTGTGAAACATTGATCTGAAATTTGAATTGTTGATTCCATTTTAGATATATTTCCCGATTTAAATGAATCATAGTGAACATTCTCGAACAACCAGAGAACACAGATTAAAAATGTGTGCATTCTCATAGGAAAAGATTTCTAGTACAGTGGACCCTCGACTTACGAAATTAATCCATTCCGAATGCACATTTGGAACTCAAATAATTCGTAAGCTGAAAATTGTTTTCCCATAGGAATGCATTCCATAGGAATGCATTCCACCACTTCCCCCCTCCCAGCCTCGCTACCTCACATCCGCCTTCGCTGCCTTCGCCG
>JANHFR010004513.1:536650-553561 GCA_032468015.1 Mimophis mahfalensis
CAATCTGGGTCCTCATTTTATCTACCTCGAAAGGATGGAAGGCTGAGTCAACCTTGAGCCTGGTGGGACTTGAACCTGCACTAATTGCAGGCAGTTGATAGTAATTAAGGAGGCATTAGCTGCCTGAGGTCTATTAATTCTTAGAGAAATGTTTGAATATAATAATTTTTGCAACGTTTCCCTGAATATCTCTTGTGCAGACATTAGTGAGTTGTTGTTTTTTTTTAAATGAAAGCAAGCCAGGACTATTTCTCATGAATCTGCATGTGCAGCATGAGCTAGTTCCAACCTGATATTCTGTTTTGTCTTTATTGCCTGTTTCTGCTGGTTCTGGAATTTATTTGTAATTATGAAGTGTGAATGAATGGAACTGGATCTACAGCCAAATTCTAGGCGCTTTCCAAGCAAAACCTAAAATATCCAGAATTGCCAAATGTTAGAGTTCCAAATCTTAGAATACTGCAAACTTTTTGAGATCATTTTGCTCCAGGATTTTTTATATAAATAAGTTTCTTTCAGTAATACTTCTTATCTTAAAGACAAATGCCATGACATTCTCCCTTATTGACAATCAATCCAGTTGGATGTGGAGTAAAACCTCAGTCAGGAGCAAAACACTAGCTCAAATGGCCAAACATGCAATAAGCAATCAATCAGCGAAACAAATATTGGTTGTCCTTCCATTCCTCTGTAAATTTATGGAAAATTTGTTAGCAAGGAGGAATTGTTCAGCTTTATGGAAACCAAGTAGAAAAGTTCTTATGTTGCATCTTAAATACGTAAAAGATAGGGAAAAACAACAACAGGAAAGGAAGAGAAGCTTTGCAAAAGTGAGGGCAGGAAGTGAGAAAGCAAGAAGAGGAGGCTCCACCAAGCCATGCAAAAACAAGAAAGCCGCCCACTGAATGAAAGAAAGGCTGAATGGAGCATGAGTTTCCTAGGTTGAAGAGAGCTGACTGACTTAATATGCCATTTCTGGGTCAATCATAAGATTGTAACAAGAACAGCAGCTGTTGACCAGTAGCCAACCACCAAGGAAAAAACAGCCATCCAGGGCAGGAACCAGCCCCTGAAGGAAAGGGATGTGACAGGTACACACCCAGTCTGTGCTGGGTCTGCTAGTAGAATGGAAGAAGTTACTGGAGACCATCTGCTCTGAAGAGCTTAATATGGCTCAGGTTGCAAAACAGCAGTTTTACACTGAAGCTAGAAAACATGGCTGTGAAGTGCATTTGCATGTGGCTGGGAGTAGAAGGCAGCCAAAGGCATCCATATCTGCACTCAGGAAACAGTGAATGGCCTATATTGGCACTGGACCAAGCAGAAAATGTGGATCTGTGCTAAGAGTTGTGATCATTGTCAAAATCAAACTTGTCAGAAAAACTCCTACATTTTCTCCTGCGATTGGGGAGAGAAATCTTTATTTTTTTTATAATTGTTATACAGTTAGGATTCAGCAACCCTCATCAGTTCAGATCCTCAATTTTTTCCCCAAGAGACCCATCTCTGATCCAGACAGTAAGGTATGACACAACTCAAGAGAACCAATATTGTCATTCACTTTAATCAATAGATAGAAGCTAGAATTTTTACACTTTGATTCTTGTAAATTGTTAAAAATGAATAAAACGTGTACATATGCAAGTTTTGACCTATGTGTGGGCCGATTCTTAACAGGTGGACAATATGACATAAATGGCTATTTCTATGACATGCACCATTTCCCTTATTTATTTCTTCCTGTCAAGCAATTCTTTAGAGTGTATGGCTTTTTAAGACTAGAAGTCTGCCCACCTAAGACTCAAATATAGTTCTGCAATGACCAAAACAAAATGGGCAAAGTATCAGATTGTAAGTACAATAAAATATTTTACACCATCAGACAACAATCTCCATTAAAGGGTGTTCCATCCTGATCAGGCAGTCATAAGCATTGGGGTGTATAAAATTTTATGGGCTATTGCCTTAGCAATTATGCTGAGGATGAACGGCTTCTACTACAGAGACTAGAAATGAGACAGATTTGAGTGCAGTAGCTCAGGCATCAATTGTTTGTCCTAATGGAAAATTCAATGATTAAAACAGTACCAGGTAGCAGCATGGAGAAGAGTGTCACAAACTGAGAGCTGTTTTCATCTGTTTTAGGGATATTTCATGTCCCATCCTCCCTCTCTCTCTCCCTTTCCTCCTCCTCACCTAGATTATATTACTTAAGAAAAAGCCTTGTGGGGGATTAGGATTGGATCTTTATATGGAAGGGTGTAAGTTCTATCAGTTCTAGAACTCAGGACAAATTCTTAGGCTCAGAATTTTTAACTTTAGGAATATGGCTTTTGAGTTCCTGGATCTCAGGGTTCTAAAACAATGATTTAGTAACTGATCGATTTCATTGTTTTGCATTTTTAATTCCACTCTCCAACTGAAAAAGATTACCAACGTAATTTAAAATAATATGAGTCTGCCTTTGGGCTTATAGTATAAAAGAAGACATGGCATAAAAGCAACTGAACTAGAAAGAAGGAGAAAAAAGAAAAATATTAAAGTTCTTATATGAGTTCTTTGGGGAGGCTGCAAGGGTGGTTATGGGGGCTCCTCGGTGCACCCATGTTACTCCCCTCTTGCGCGGTCTGCATTGGTTGCCAGTCGTCTTCCGGGTGTGATTCAAGGTTTTGGTTATGATCTTCAAAGTGCTCCATGCCTTAGGACCTGGGTACCTGCGAGACCACTTTCTGCCACCGGTAGCCTCCCACCGACCAGACTGCTCCCACAGAGTTGTTCTCCTCAGTGTGCCATCAGCCAAACAATGTTGGCTGGTGGCCCCCAGGGGGAGGGCCTTCTCTGTGGGAGGACCCACCCTGTGGAACAAGCTTCCCCTGGAGTTAAGGACTATCCTAGACCTGAAGACCTTTTGCTGTGCCCTAAAAACCTGGCTTTTTAAGCAATCCGGCCTGGCCTGATGGATATTGATTTTAAGGTTTAATTGTTTGTCCTAATTTTAAGATTAATCGAATTTAAATTAATTTATTTTTTAATATTTATATTTTGTGTTTTTAATATGTTGTAAGCTGCCCCGAGTCCTGCGGGAGAAGGACAGCATATAAATTCGATAAACAAACAAACAAATAAATAAATAAATGAGACAAAGCAACCTGATTTTTTTGAACTAAATTGTTCTCCCCATAAGGATCTTCTTGGAAAACAGAGTGTGCTTTCTGACCCCTTTAGTTTCCTCTCTTGGTTCCTAGATGAATTACTAATGGATGAAGCCTGAGTACACTATGAGTAGATCCTGTATCTGGAATTTGTCCATGTTTGAGCAAAAAACAAAAAACTAAATCAGCTTTCCCCCCTTTCCAGACACATGGTCCAAGCCAAATGAATCAAGACCCAAACATTTAGACAGAGGGTGCACAGACATGGGAAGGCCAGACCAGAAACCTCACGACTAGTACAAAAGAATAAAGAATTGTGCAAGTGGGAAAGACTGATATTTACCTGCTGTTGAATTTTTCAGGATGCTTTTCCCTCATCAAATGAAATCTGTGTGCAATGGATGCATCCTATAAAAAGAAGAAAGGGAAGCAAATGAAGCCTTTTATAAACTACAGTCAGTTTTCAAGAATTCTTAACACTAGAACTTACAAGATTTGAACTGTACTGCTTATATTGTGCCTCCCCACAATTATTATAACTAGTGTTGATGTTACATTTCCCCACAAGCTTCTTAAAGTCACCATACCAGAATAATGTCTGTTCTCAAGCACTTTCATAGTACTACAGTTTGCGCTTTGCATTTCTTACCCCATTTTAATATTCATTTATTTATTTAAATACTGTAACTTATATGTTAATCAAATAGTTTTGGCAACCAATAAAAATGCACATAAAATACCAGAGTGCTGAAGAAAAAGCCAAGCCAAGGCCTCTGAGGATTGGATCTCAGGGGCACTTGCATTTGCCTGTAATTTCTAAAAAAAATTAAAAGTGCTATCTCTGGGAAGGGAACACAATCTGCCAAAGAATTATCCTTTTTACTGCTTTTCAGAGAAAACCTTGGCAAGATACTGTGGTGGCTCAATTTCTGTGGAGAAGAGGGAGAAAATGCATTGAGCTGGAAGATGGGGTGATGCAAGTGTTTCTCCCACGAGAAACTAGGCTGCCATAAGTTCTCCCTATAGTTCCAGTCAAGCAAAAAAAGAAAAAAAGAAAAAAAAGAAACTTGCTTCCTGCCAAAGTACAGCTAGAAGTGACTCATCTGTCAATCACTGTCACAGTTGAAGGATCACAGAGATCATAGCACTAGGTTTGAAACATGTGCAGAATCCTTCTATGTAGGGTGTCCTGAGTTTAATGTATGCATTTTTGTGTTTTCTACCATTTTACAAAATATGCAGCATAAAATAGCAAACTGGAATGCTTTTCAATGAAAAAGGAACATTTCACCTAGTCTAATGACTTCTCCAATGTCATGCCCTTTTAGATACATATCCTAATTGGGGAAGCCTAATGTACTGTATATTATTCATGGTTATCCATTTTGCACTCCTAGAATACAGAAGGCAAAATGCCAGCTTGAAAAAAACCCCCTTAAGAATCATTAACAAAATAGTCTTGTATTGGATACCTTTGGCCATTCTTTTTTTTGCTGACAATTGTGTTCTTACCCTCACTGTTTAAGAAAGCATAAAGTTTAAACTGTTTTCAAATCACAAACAGCAATGCAAAGAGCCTGCTTTCGGCATTGAGGTTTGGATTGCCTGTGGAATGCACCCTCCTCATCCAAGGATTAGCAAAGTCCACATCCCGCGCTTCATGACAGAGTATTGAAGTGTCGCTAGGAAGAGACTTTGCAAGTCCAGGACCTGATCTATTTGTAATCCAAAACTTCCTGTTAGTGATATAGTTACTGGCCCACATTTCTCAGAGTCCAAAAATAAAGGGAGAGAAGATGGGAAGCAGCATGTGGCAGCCTAGGCTCAAGAACAGCTTGTTATCATCAGTGGTAACGCTTAAAAGCATCTTGTTAAGAGCTAGGATTCCAGAATAACATACCCTGTTGTGTACTTTTCTTGTTCTTCCATACCCTCTGTAAGTCAATGATGATAATGACTTATACTGTAGATCTATAGATACAGAGTATCTAGGCCACCAAAGTCAATTTTCTTAAATATTTGCAAAGCATGAAAAATAATTTAATGTAATATTAATCATGTGTTATTGATTTTAAAAGGTCAGCACATCAATTACAGCCGTTTGTAGGGCACATTGCTTATGTCTGTAACACATTTATGGCAATCATTAATCATTTATAAATGGAGCCTTACTATAACAGAAGAACATTTCTAAACAAATGGTTCAGTGTTTTCCCCCCCTTTCCATCAGCTGTTTCTTCTACCATGCCAGAACACTAAACTAGTCAGCTGTTGTGAGGGGCTTCCTAGCAACCCTACAACATGGATAAACTAATAATTATTTGACCAATTTCCATCAGTGAAAATGCACATCAACCACGAAGGCTCACAGACTGTTTAATAGGAGAAAATGGCAAGATAGTCAAAACATAATTACATAAAAGATTACTTTCTAAAAGACTGTATGTGCAGTTATATAAGGCTGCTAGTATGGTAGGAAAGCATATTTAACTTGACAGATGTGCTCTGGCTAATAGGGCAGAAAATAGCATATAACTGAAGACATGCACCTTCACACTGTGCCACATTAGCATGGAAAGGAGTAGAAACATACTGTAGGAGCATTTTCATTCCAAAATATTTATTCTTTTTGATTGCTGCTAGTCTATAAAGAGATTGGCAGCACTAAATAATTACAACCTCAATGTTGTGGCCATTACAACTTTCCTGCAGTTGCAATTCATGTTTTTGGCAAGTGGGTTGCAATTATGATAGTTGCAGTGTCCTGGAGTCACATGATCATCATTTGCAACCCTCTTCACCAGCTTCCAACCAGCAAAGTCAATAGGAGGAGTAAATGGCAGAAGTAAAATTAGGAAACTATTAGGTCTTGTGGATCAGGAGAACTGAAACTAATTGCTCAGCAACCATGATTTAAACTGGAAACTTCAGGGAAAGTGGCAAATAAAAAAAAAAGTGGAAAATGTGCTAATGGCTGAGACTTTTTCTGGATTTGCATGGTAACCATTTATATTCAGGGAAATATATATTTGAGTTAAAAAAGCAAAGAAATGTCTATAGGACAGCAAAAATGAGTTTCATCCTATTGCTGCCTCCATAATGTCTTCTGAATCAAAGCAAGTGTCAGTTCCAAAAGCCTTTTCCTCCTCCAAATGCATCCCGGGATGACTTTAGCTTTTGAACTGCCAATCATACTAGGGAGGGTTCTAACCGTCTGAACATTCTTAGGCTGGTTCAAGGTCATGCCACAAGGCGGGCACCCAGATGCGTGCCAACCAGCAATGGGGGGATTGGTTAATGTCATTTGTTATGTGTTGAGAGGGGCGGTTGGATGGAATTCTTCTTGGGAGAAATGAAACTTTTGAATCAGTTTCGGAATTGCCTCGTGCTACCAACATGGAGTTTGCTAGTAAACAGTAACTTGGATGAATCCTGTGTCTGAGTCGTGCTGGATATGGCAAAGCTCTTTTGGAGCCTGACAGCAAGTTTCTTCTTCTGGCAGTACAGTCACCACTGCTCCTCCAGATCATCATAAAAACATATAAATAATGGTTGCTGGAATTGGATGAGTCTAATTTAATGAAAAGAAGGACTAGGGGCAACATGACAGCAGTGGTCCTATATCTCAGGGATTGCCACAAAGAACAAGGGACTCCGTCTGTTGTCCAAAGCCCTTGAGGGCAGGACAAGGAGCAATGGATGGAAACTGATCAAGGAGAGAATCAGCTTACAACTAAGGAGAAATTTCCAGATAGTTAGAACAATTAATCAGGGGAACAACTTGCCTCCAGAAGTTGTGAATGCTCCAACACTGGAAGTTTTAAGAACTTTATAAGTTTTCAGGCAACCATTTGTCTGAAATAGTATCAGGTTTCCTGCCTGAGCAGGGGGTTGGACTAGAAGACCTCCAAGGTCCCTTCCAACTCTGTTATTCTAAGTATTTCCCTGACTCTGCAGAGGTACCCTGTAAATCCAGGAAATAGTATAGTTTATTTAAGGAGTTGCTGATAAAGTAGAAGAACATACTGGAGCTGCAATACCTTTCCTGCTTCAGATCTGAACACTGTACAACCTACCACAGAAACATTACTGTATATTCGTTTTGAAGGATCAGAACTGGCAGCTTTTATACTATCAAGAAAAATTCAAGCTATGTGACTCAGGTCTTTGTTGGTATCTTATTGGTCATCTTTCTCAAACGTATTTGTCCAGAAACTAACATCAAGTAAAGAAACTCTTTTGAACAATAGGGATTTATCAGATCTTTGGTTTTAAGTGCTCAGTTACGGAATTCAACTAAAGGCCAAACTGTTTATCTAGAGGTTTGGGTGAACTCTCCTGTTGTGTCATTTGGCATACTGTTGTCATTGATATACTCTGTATTCTGTCATTATTTATTATTCTCTAATGATTTTGGTGAAAAGTAGTCATAAGCAAGCAGGTAGAATGGCATGCCACAAACTACTAAACTATGGAAATGATCCTTCTATTATACCTCCCTTTGTTTCCCAAATCAATTCTCTGCTGTGGTCCTTCCATAATTAATGATGTTCTTATTAATGATCTTGATAGGGGAATAGTATGAAGGAAAAAAAGGAAATATTTGAGACTTAAAATTGATCAGCATGGTAAAAGATGATAGGATTGTAGCCCTAGATATTTGGAAAGCCACATGAATAAGATAACACAGATTGCTTACTACTCCTATGGAGAAATAGTTGTTGATGATGCTGTATGGGACAGGGTCTCCATTCTCCTCTTTGTCATTGGGAATGACATCAATTTGCCATCGGTCCAGCATTACCTCAGTACTGTGCTCAATATCTTTAAGTATTTTTATTAGGTTGCCTCCTTCATAACCTTGGAACAGAAAAATAAAAATTGACAGGTGATGAGGAACAGAATGTTATGGTGGAATTTGCCAAGCATTAATGGGGCAATAGAGTAAGAGAAGGCCAGGCAGTGACGGGCTGTACAGAATATATAGCCAGAAAAGAAAGGTGGGTGAATCTACAATTTGAAGCAGAAATCAATCTGACGTAGCATAAGCCTCCCCAACAATATAACTGGATTTTGGGTTGAAGTCTGAGGCCTTGTACTCCATCCCCAACTTTTAATTAATTGCTGGTGGCAAAAACATTGGCATCATCAGTTTCTTGGCCAGCAAACAATGTGCATTCTATATAAGCAATATTTAAAATCCCACTCTTAATAATGTTAAATTGCAGGTTAGTTCAAATGCAACTATGAAGCAGTACTTTGTGGGTAATACAGTTTTTGATTGTCTGTAGCTGATGGCTGCATGGTGGATATTATAGGATATCTGCATGAGATATGCACTTTAAATAGGAATGCATCCACATCATGGAGATCAAGAGTAGATGTGAAGAAACTCCAATGGTACTTGAATAAGGTATGCATGTACACCAGGCATGATGGATTCAGCATACATGCATTTCTACAAGGTCTCCATACTCTTATCTCACAACTGAGATAACTGAGTCCTTCAGGAGAAGGGCGGTATAAAAATTTGAATAATAAATAAATAAACTCCCCAGGGGAGAGCCAACTAAGTATGTTAGTTGTGATAGTCCAGTGGTGTACTTATAAATATGTAACAATCCCAACTGTATTGCTGCCACTACTCTACACCATAAGCATCATAGTTCATATTTATATTCAAGTAGCTTATAAAATCCCAGAAAATTTAATAATCAGTTCTTATGAGCTAGTACAAGCCAGTTCCAGCACACCACTGCACCAGTCACTTAAAATACCAATTCTACCACTGTTTTACAAGAAAGGTGGTAAGTGGCCGCCCTCTTCTTTTAGTAGCATGACCTGATAGGAAAGTGTATGCAAAGATTATATTTCTTTTCCAGAATTAGTACTACTCAAGAATATAAACTGTATAAAACAAGATCAGAAACTTGTGCTCCAAATGGAAAATAAAGAAAAACGAACAAATCTCTCTTAAATAAGTTGATCTCAGTTCCTACTAACCCAGGAAATAGATGTCCTCTAAACTCCAGGATCCCTCACACTTATAAATGCCATAAAGTTTACATAGCCCACATCCCAATCCACACAATGCAATATATTACAACCAGCTTTGCTGATCTAGTTTTTTTTTGTCCAGATTCCCTAGTTCCTCTCCTGTAGCTGCTAAATGTGGAACTTTTGTCTTCCTATGCAATTAGCTGGCATCAAAGAGAAGCACAACCCCCCACCTCAAGAATGCCTGCTCTCTCTCCTCTGTTTACATGCCCATCTAAGAAGGAAAACTGATTGGCTCCTTGGTGTTCAATTATGGAGACATGTTTAATTTTCTCCACTTATCTTCTGGATTGTGAAGTGAAGCTACTTTTCCATGAAATTTCCCCATATTCATTATAGCAGCAAAGCGTGGAAAATGGCTAGTGGCATTAAAAACAGCTGACAGGTTTCATCCACACATGGGACTGCTGGCAAGAGGAATCATTGGCAAGTCATGGCATGAAATCATGGTGAATGAACCAAAACATTGGGATGGCTTGAGAGACTTACCTCCTCCCCACCGGAGGCAGCGGGCAAGATCATTCCCTGTTCCCAATGGCAGGATAGCCACAGGAGGGTGCTTTGGTAAGTTCATTTTATCTGAAAAGGAACAAGTAACCATCAGGGGCTCACAAATAGGCCTTTGGGCATGATGACCTTCTTTTGCAACATCTGCCAGAGGAGAGCTCACAGGAGTAGCAAAGCTTAATAACTCCCAAAGGAATAGAATTCACTAGAATCGTGTTCACTGACTAAAAATAAAAAGCAACAGCAGGGAGAGTACATGATGTACCTGAAGCAAGAGGGCTAGAACATTTGGCCTCAACGTGATGGATGCAGTAGATGGGAATCCACTGTTGGTGAAAGAAATGGTGGAGGGTGGGGAAGAAGTTGGGGATTAGTATCGTGGAGTCCCTGATAATTATGATGAACCTTACCTCTACAGCTGCATCACTCCCTTCCCCCACAGTTTAATCAATAGCAAGAGCAAGACCACTTAGATTTATATACCACTCCACAGTGCTTTACAGCACTCTCTGAGCAGTTTACAAATGTCAGCATATTGCCCCCAACAAGATTTCTCCCCATCTTCAAGGGAGTGCCTTTTTGCTACTAGATAGTCACAAAGGTTGCCATGGTATGACATGTTTCAAAAATTTAGAGTCTCTGACAGAAGGAGATAATTCTTACAGTGAGTGACCAAAAGCAAAATAGTAGCTAAGCTACTTTCCAGAGGTCCTTCCTGAGCCTTTATTAAGTTTAGTGTGATGGACAGAATGTACAGCTATAGCCAATATTGAGAGAGGAGGGGAAGGGAGGTGACACTACCACATTAATGGTACACAACAAATTAAATTGTCAATAATGAGTGTTAATATAATTGATTACATGTTGTGTGAATAGCCACCTTCTCTGCTCCTCCTAGCAAGATGGTTAAAACCTGGCCTAGGCTTACTCTTTTCACCTAAACTGTGCTTGTTGGTTTTAATCTGTACAACTGTAGCTCCTCATCAGAAAGCCCTAACAACTCTGAAGTGGATGATAATAATAAGGTACAAACTGGACATGGCGCTAAGTATCTGCCTTTCTTGTCAGAGTTCTCTAATTCTATTGATAGTTTCATTTACCAACTGTTGACAGATCTTAATTTACCTATGCAGTCCAGGATCCATCCAACTGTCCCATCCCCTCCACAAGCCAAAATACGAAAGTCTGGGGTATCACGGAAAAAATTTAATCTAAGAAAAAATAGAAGACCAAAAAAAAAAAAAGGAAGCAGTTTAGAAATGGTTTCTTATTGTACAATAATGTCACATTCTCCCTCAACTTTCCAAATGCATTCTGGAATTTATAATCTGAAATATCTGGAGGGTATAAGACTGAGGAAGGTATGATTTATATGGTTGTTTTTCAAATTCTACAATAGTATGCAGACGTGAACACACAGAAAAGCATGTTAGTTGTGCTGTTCTTCAGGATTAAAAAATAAGATAATATTTTGCTATTCTCAACTGAACAGGTGAATGATTAAGTGCAATCTAGTTGACAAAGAAATCATGCAATTTAGAGTCCAATCTACACTTCATGGAGAAGATCTGTTTTCTGTCTATTCCTGCTCAAAAAAATTTTTTTTAGTATCTATGTAAACTCTAGATATAATTCCACTAATGGCAACACACTAAATAACCTCAGCTGCAAACAGCATCTGTTGCGTTGATCCTTTGTATTGCAATGAAACATCCATATATATATTTCATGAACTGATAGAGACCCAGTTGATTTAGTAACACAAATATAGCAAATATAATACAACCTAGCATATACATTCTTTAGAAGACCAACAGTCAGCTGAGATTCTCAATCTAAGGCATATTAACAAGCTATTGTGTAGGGAAAGAGGAGAAAATAAGGGAAATTGAACTGAGGAAAGAAGCGAAAAGGAAAAAGAAGTGATAAGAAGAATAGATCAGAGACAACACAAAGGAAGCAAGTAATAGTAAGAAGGAGGACCAAAGATTTCTAAATATGACAAATGAACAAGCAAATATGTGAAATAGGCCACATTTTGAACTTCAGTACCCAGGATTAGGTCCTCCACGATCCAGGTTGTAAACTTGTCTGGGATTGAGTATGTAATGGAATTTCCTATGTACCCTAAAAGTAAGAAAAATAAAGAGTCAATAGCTGTAAAAAGAGTAAAGGCAAATTATTATTGTTACTCTCTATCAGCTTTCTTCACTCTCTCTGCCTTTTCTTTTTGTTACCTGTCCTAAAGCATTGATAGGGGAAAACCAGTTTAGTTAAGGCACCAGGCTAGAAAAAGGGCAACTGTGAGTTCAAGTCCCTCCTTAGCCATGAAAGTCACCTGGATGACTTTGGGACAGTCACCCTCTTTCAGCCCAACTCTTGTTGTGGGAAATAGGAGGAGAAAGCTGTTGGATATGTTCACTGCCTTGAGTTATTTGCAAAATTAATAAAGAAAGGATATAAATAAATGAATTGCAGATGCTCTTTGCCAAGAGCAGAAACCTCTTGGATTATCATTATATTTTTTCGAAAGTCAGGTGAATTTTTCCCTAATGTTTTAAGTACATACATAAGATGGGACTCTGGAATCCTTAGCAACATATTCAAAATATTCAAAAATTTAGTCTTGTCTCCATCGTGTCTCCATCAGAATCGCATCCCTGGATTAGCAGTTGCAGGAGCAAAGTTCCCATTTTTCCCAATTGGAGCTTTGTTCATATTATGGACTGTTGATGCACCCCTCTCTTTGTAGTAGGACAACATATTAAAACACAGTTTTTTTATTGGGGCCTCCTGCCTTTCTCCATTGCTGAGTTGGAGAAATCTCCAGTTTGAATTGAATCAGTAGAAACCTAAATTGGCATTTACTCTGCCTCTATATATCTCCTTTCCTAGTCACTACAATTATCTGACTTACCTTCAAGGTGGCAAAACCTAAAAGACTTTGAGAGCTTCCTTAAGGGAAGTTTGAATAAAAGGGGAAAAATATACTACAATAATGTTTGTACTGCCATGGACAATTTAAGACCATCTAATTTAAAGGCTGGGACCAGATGACAACATCATGAGGAAATTTCAGGAAGAAATTCATTTATTAATTGGATTTATATCCCAGTTTTCTACAGAGCTCAAGGTGACATACATAATATTTCTGCTTCCATTTCTTCCTTTCCTAATAACAACAACATGGTCAGACAGTGTAGCTAAGAGAGCAAATGGGCTCTTCTGGCTGAGATTGGACTTGGATCTGGGTACGATCATTGATTTGATCATACTGAATAGATAAGATTTAGTAGATAAAGTAGAAGAAATTTATTAAAATGAATTAATACCAAATACACACATACAGTGGTCACAATTAACAGTTTTGGCAAGATAAACACTGTCCAGCATGGTCCTTCCAGAAAATTCTTGCCTTACTATTCCTGCATTGTTTTGCTGACCACGTTTTTCTTTTAATAGTGGAAAAGAATGCCAGAGCATCAGCTGTACTTAATCTGAGAGTAACTACAATAATTAAGTTGAGGAAGGGGAAGTAAGCCAGAACATGGGAGAAAATGACTATGTAATGGACTATGTAATGTAATTGATTTTAATGGAAACAGAAATTAATAAATCTAATCAATGAAAAGTAGGATTCTGTGGCAAGAAACACAAAAGTGGAAATTATTTAAAGATTGAGTGGGAATTCCTAAAACAGGAGTCACTAAAAACAGGATCTGCCACCCCGCCCAACAAAATTAAAAGGAAAAAAAGTGAAACACATTGAAGAAGCCTACCTGGTTGCACAAACAAAGAAAAAAAATCTTTAGGGAAAATCTGTAAATAAAAGAACCGCATAAAAAAGGGGACAGTCACCAAGGAAGAATACATGCCAGCAAACCTGATTTATAGAGATGGCATCAAAAAAGCTATGAACAGAATCAACTGAGGTTAGGAAAGAAGGTTATGAAGTCCGAGAAGAGGCCGAGGGAAATAGACTTGAGGGACTCAAGAAAAGCTGAATGGAAGCAATGGGAAAAGCATGATAACACTTTCAGATTTACAGAAAAAAAGTGAAGATTTGTTTTCTGGCATTGTGTACAATAGGAAAACATAGCCTTTAATTACATGAAAGTAGATTCCACTTGAGTGTTAAGAAAAACTTCATAACAGGAAGGGCAGATTGTCAATGGAATCAGTTAGGAAGAAAGATAGTATGCTCCCATTTGCTAGATTTGTTCAGGTAGTGGTTTGATAGCCACCTATTTTGAATACTTCCCTTTTCATTTGAGCAGGGAACTGCACTTAATAGCTCCTTCCAGTTCTACTATAGTTCCAGGTGATGTCGAACTACAACTTCCAATCATCTCAGCCAGCATGGTCCATCATCTAGAGTCAGTTTTTACCACTATTTTATGTTAACTGGCAGCAGCTCTCCAGAGTTCTACTCTGGTGTTTGCCTTACCATTATATGAAAATGCAAATTATTTAATCTGGATTCTGCATTCAAATCTGATATTCTGGGGCTAAGCTATAGCAGTTTCCTGCCTCAGGACATTCACAGAAGTATATA
Source organism: Mimophis mahfalensis (assembly GCA_032468015.1). Lineage (NCBI taxonomy): Eukaryota > Metazoa > Chordata > Lepidosauria > Squamata > Mimophis > Mimophis mahfalensis. The sequence continues at coordinate 550,922 of JANHFR010004513.1, forward strand.
GCACTTAGCAATAGCCCTTAGACTTTTATACCACCCCATAGTGCTTTACAGCACACTTTGGACAGTTTACAACATCACCATATTGTCCCCAACAGTCTGGGTCCTCATTTTACCAACCTCAGAAGGATGGAAGGCTCAGTCAACCTTGAGCCCCGTCAGGATCTGACTTAGGGTGTGGGTAAAATTTGCCTACAATACTGCATTCTGACCCCTGAACCACCAGGGCTCCTTGTAAGAGCTCTTGCACTTGTAAGAGTAATGATAAAAATACCTAGAATCACAACTGCATTTTCTAAAAAGAATTACAGTTTGAATATAGGGGAATCTGCTATAAAACATTTTCTTGAAGACCAGTTATTTGCCTACAACAATTTATTGGTGTATTTATTGCATCACAATCTTAAATCTTGGAAATGTAATTTTCCAAAAGAAAGGGGAAACATACCTTTCTCCTTGCCTTCCTCCACTCTTGGGGTTCACAAATACCAGCAATGGGTGTGTTCCTGGCCTAGGCGTGATCTGAAAACCAAAGTGGATATCAAACAAGCAGATTCCTTGCACAATATACAAACATTGTGCAGAAAGGAGGAAAAATATGTAAGTGATGTGGCAGAATTACAGGTAAAGCAAAACAACTAACTAGAAAGATGTTGGGTAAATACAATTTAGTGCCATGGAGAAACATTAGGATCCTCCAAACTATGCTATATTTTGCACCTTTTCTGCTTATTATCTTGCTGTACACTGGGCCACAAATTGTACAGTATATTGGACACAGACTAACTAATAAATGGATATCTCTATTTAGGAGGCTGGTGACCTTCTGCACCTTTTTAATACACAGTAAGTGACTGAATTCTTAAGGGTATGACAGATATTAGCCTAATAAAACATTTGCAAGTGTTGATGCTATATCATTGTAATCTTTTTTTTTCAAAGAGAAGACATGCTGAATGCTGGAGTGGAGCAAGGTCTTCCATTAGGCAAAGTGGGGCATGTACATCAAAAATCAGATGCTGGAAGGTGGAAGCAAGATGTTAGAAAAAATGCAATATGGCATGTAGTTTTCCTTCTGTCTCATAACCAGCATTTCTCAATCCCAGCAACTTTAAGATACATAGACTTCAATCTCTCCAATCATGCTTGATGGAGAATTCTAACAACTGAAGTTGACTCATCTTAAGAATGCTAAGGTTAAGAAACATGGATGTAAACTATCAAATTGCCTTCAGGAATGCAAAAAATACTGTTCCAATATTGGCAACAAAAAAAGTTGGAACTTCCAGTCTATTTGACTTTGTATATGGAAATGGAGAAGGGAATGATGGCTTTTTTTGGTCATAAATTGCTTTGGGTCTATTTAGTCTCAGAGTGGTTTATAAGCAGGGTAAAGGACTAATATATTTGACGCTGTATTCAGTATATTTAATTGCCCTGTACACCGCCCTGAGTCCCTCGGGAGAAGGGCGGTATATAAATTTAACAAACAAACAAACAAACAAACAAATAAATATTGTTCTCCAAAGTGGCCCACTATTGGTCACAATGATGAAAGTGCTTCTCCATGGGTAAATACAACCATACATGTACAAGGGAGAAAAGATGCTACCAGCTACCCACCTGCAGTCCATGTTCATCCACTGTGGTAGTATTGTATCTGAAGATCATGTTTGTATCCTCGGGGGTGGTGCTGGATGGTGATTCACTCTCTGATCTTCGTGAGTGGGATTGCCTATCCTTTTGAAGAGTCAAAGATGCATATGGACATTTAAAAATAGATAGCAAAGAAGTACTAATGACATAAACAGAGAGGAAATGATGGAATTCTAAGTATAAAAATATATAAGACCACAAAAGGCTAAGGATATTGTATAACACATGAGTACTAAAATGTTGCCTATTAAACAAAGCTTATCATTTGATAAAGGGCTTGCATTTTATAAATTCCAAATCATCTTGGATAACCTAGCAATTTTGTTACAAATTATAATTAAGTTCTGAAAATATCATCCCAAAAGTAGCTTCTGCATAGCTATAAAATTCCCACAAACAAGATTTAATTGAGGCATAATGCCTCTGATCTTGGAGAAGTCATAAAGCCATAATGATTAGCGACTATGGAAAGACTTCCACTGAATTATCTAGTCTTATATCCATTTTCTCATTCTGAATCATCATGGTCCTTTTTACTTTTCTCTAATATTTCTAAATTAAAAGAATTGCTTCAGTCCTTTATTCATTTTGGATTTCCTTTTCTTAATGTTCATGTGACTTTTTTTTCACTAATGTATATTCAACAAAGTTGTGGGCCATGGTTAACTTTACTCTACACCTATATAACCTCAGCTTCAGAGGAAACAGTCCTCCATTATATAACATGCATAAATATTCCATATTGGTTTATATATTTAGAGTTTTTCCACATAAAAAGGGACTTTTTGTGAAAAATATTATTTAATGTATTCTGCATGGTTTGATACGTTCAACAGTTACTCCATTTTTTATATTTAAGTTCTGATATATGGATATATGTTGTTGACACTCAATAATTTTTATTTAATGCATTTAAGAATTTTGTTCATTAGTCATAGTCAGATACAGTAGGCAGACAGAAAACTCTAGGTCAAAAATCCAGGAAGC
>JANHFR010004513.1:562649-573649 GCA_032468015.1 Mimophis mahfalensis
TATGCAGCACTCGGGATTCGAACCACTGAACTGCCGACCTTTCTGATCGACAAGCTCAGCGTCTTAGCCACTGAGCCGCTGCATCCCTTCATAATATCTAATACTAATTAGTATAATATCGAATACTAATATCTGTATAGCACAGTTTCAAATACTGTATTCTCTTTTGAATGGTTATGGTGACTAGCATGTCTGTCTGGGATACAGTGATATGTATGGAGGCTTCACAGCAAACAAATCTAATTTCAGATCTACATTTATTTACAGAGGCACAAAACACAAACATTTTTCTACTATTCAATGCAACTTGGTCTCCCCCGAAAAAACATTTGGTTAAGGGATTCCTAATTTGAGCCAGATAAAATCATCAGCCAAGCACCAAAGTTGCACCATCATGTTCATGGAAGTGATTTTCAACAGTTGCATTATACAATTTCCAGTTCATTTGCCTTTTATTTTGTATTTTCACTTTAGTTTATTTTGTATTTCACTCATTTACAAAAAGATCACAAACAATACTCCCTTAAGGACAAAGCAAAACCTTCTAATTGGGACTCATGAGAGATAGTCCAGAAAATTATAAAATTAGGCAGAATCCACTAATCCCAATGAAACAGAGAAGTATAGGGGACTGTAGACATTGAATCAGGTCATTGTTTCCAAAGGAACAAATGGCCTTTTATCATCTGGCCAGGTAAAATAGGAAGTGATATGCTACCAAAATGTTGAAAGAAAAGAAAAAAGCAACCATCCAGCCTATCATGAAGAGAAATTTTATAAAATATAGAATTCACAATTTTTAAACAGACAGAATACAGGTATATTACCCCAACTTTGCTGCCAGATAACAAAATGTGCTGCTTATCTTCTAAGAAGTAATGTAGTGGATCAGTTTGAGATTATTGTCCCAAAATAGTTAATAAAGCTTATGGAAACCTCATAAAGAGCACATTAACTTCCTCCTACTTGTGTTCTTCAGGAACTGACATTCAGAGGAATATTGTCTTTGGTGCTACACAACTATAATTACTAGAGATGATGACTAGTACCCTTATTTTTAAGAAGTTGTAGAATATATGTATAAATAAAGCTGTCCTATTGTATTTTTTTCTATCTGATTGCTCAAGAAGTCAAGAGCATCAGATAATCTCTCAAAATCCTTCAGATGACCACATTACCTTCTAAAGATAGGATTCCTAAATCATGAGATTATAGAATTGAAACTGAGTAAATTACTCCTGCTGTTGATGTACCAGACAATGTTTACACCAGGAATTCAAAAGGTTGCTTGTATTGTATGTCTCAAGAATTTAGGGCAGATGGAGGGGATAAAATGGATATTGGTTCCATAGCACTGTAATATAACAATGGACAATTCATTAGACTTAATTTGAACCTAATTAACAATGGACAATATCATTAGACTTAATTTGAACCTAATTAAATTTATTTATATTGATTTCCTTCACTTTTTAGAAGCTTTGGATAACTGTTAACACAATCCTTGGATACTGTGCAGACAGTCAATATGTTCTTAGTGTCTGTGGCTAGAAAGGAAGCTGAGAATCTGGATTTTGCAATACTTGCACTCTTAGAAGGTCAGAGACTTAAAAGACTCTAAGAGTCTATGTATATTCAAGTGAATGTTCATTGGAAGCTCTTCTGCTTTACACTGCACCACACCGCATGTGCTTTATCCCTTAAAGAGAGACGTAACATATACTGTATATTATCTGTTATATATGTTACATATCAAAAGCAGTGTTAAATTTTTCTGCCCTTGAAAGTAAAACTTAGATAAATGACTGCTTTCCAATGGACAACATTTTTTTAATCCTCACCTTATATTCCATCAAGCAATGCAAATGTTAATAAAAATAATTGCACGTGATGGCAAACTATAATTAGATTATGGGTGAAAGTTTTCATGCTTTTCTTTACTTTCTTCTAAGCAGATTCTGACTGATTATACTCACTGTTTCCATGCCTAGGAGAACCAGCAGAGGGATGGTGGTCATACCACCCCGAATCCATTCTTCAAGTGTTACAGTTCCATCATGATCATAGTCTATTTCTTCCATCATCTCTTTCAAAATCTGTAGAAGACGAAGTCCAGTAATGTACATAATATTTTTTTTTCAGTTGCAATTATTTTTTATGATAGGAAATGTTCTGTAGGCTTGGAACACTAGCACAGGAAACAAAATGGATTGCAACATTCAGTTGAAGAATCAAGGGCCTGGTGTTTGCACTGTGAATCACAGAAGTCTAGGAGCTAGACTTAGCAGTGGAGACAACATCTAGGCTGCAAATCAGCCTGAATATAATCAGCTGATCTCACAGACTGAATGCTGTCAGTTGATTCCATTAGCTGACTGAGACATATAAAGGTGTCAGACAATATTTCCATCCAAGCCAGGTTGTCAATCTGAACTCTGGGTTTCATCACATTGCTTTGACTTCTTCATTTTATTCTTTTGCTTCTTTTGCTTTTTTTAAATCCATGCTTGTTTGCAGCAAACTTGGATCTGATAATCAGTCCCAAGAGTAATTTATAGTTCTATGGAATTCTAATTTTAAAGTCAGGTTTTGTTTGTTTGTTTGGTTTTGCAATTTGTTGTTACACATTTTCCAAGTCAGATTTTTTTTAAGCCTCCAACTTCTCTTCCTATGAAGCTATAATTATCCTCACTTCTTAAAAGATCTTTTAAGTAAAAAAATACTAATCTGTGGGTGGTGAATGGCTTCAAATTCTGTAAAATAAATCCAAAAATAACAACCTTTTTTGGAACTATTCTATTTGTGACTTAATTATTACAATATATTTGACAGATTTAAACTGGCTATTTAGAATTAATGGATGACTCAAGAAATCATTAAAAAGAACAATAACAAGAAAATGTGGCATATTAAAGACTAATTGTAGCTTACATTTTTAAAGACAACAGATAATTTTATGAAGCCAAAAGATTCTGTTTTTGCTGCAACAGACTAAGATAGTAATCCTTCTGGAAATAAAAATAGGAATCTTGTACTATCCAGAAGGATAGTAATCCTTCTGGAAATAAAAATAGGAATCTTGTAGTTCAATTCAGGACCAATCTACATAAGATTAAACATAAATATTATGTAGATACTTTCCTGGATTTTTTAAAGTGCTTGTCAGAGCAATGGAGAAGTTGGCTGGGCCATGGAGAAGCTAAGTTTTACACCATCTTTCTATTCGCCACACAAAAATGCCAGTATTCTGCATGGGGGAATTACCCAAAGAAAATGAAATAAATAAATAAATAAATTCACATGGGACAGGACATATGTTGCTAAACATGTTTCTGGGAGGAAGGTGTAACCATCTGCATATGGTAATCTTAATTAGTTGTGATCCACTGCTGTATTTACTTTGCTGTAAAGGAAAGGAAACCAGGTTTACTGAATATTGTGTATGACTTAGCCTTCAGAAGAAAAGATGATGCTCAAAAGCAGAACAAAGCACTTTTTAAAAATAAATTCTGATCCTACATGGAAAAATAACTTACTGGCCTTAATTCTGTGGAGTCCCATTCCAGATATTCTGCTACATGTACCATTTGATTGATAATACGATCCAGCTCCTGAATTTAGAAACAAGATGGAAGAAGGTAAATGTTTCTAAAACAATGTGAGCATTATATGATATAGATGTTGCAATTATATATCAGCATGCATGAAAAAAGATAAATATCTTTATGAAGGTGAGCCACCTCTTTAATACAATCATGTCAGATTACTTTTTTTTCTTTTTAAGAATAAACACTTTAAATTTTTTTTAAAGTTTTAAATTTTAATTGTCTGTCTGTCTTGTGATTTAATCTAATTTTAACTTTTTCACTGTATGTTTTTAAATGGACTGTAAGCCGCCCTGAGTCCTTCGGGAGAAGGGCGGCATATAAATCATCATCATCATCATCATCATCATCATCATCATCATCATCATTATCATCATCAGGAATTTACAGTAGACTAATATTACACAGCACAGCTACACCCACATCATTGCCTTCCATTTAAGTTTTCCACAAGGTAATTTGAATTATATTATATCAAGACGGTTTTGGAAAAGTTAAAAAGCCAGACCCAAACTTTGATGCTGCTATTAACCAGCTAAATTTACCAGAGCCTGCCAACTTTGTAAAAGTCCAGTATAAACCCCTTTATGAAGAAACCCACAACTTGGAATGATCTGGTTTTCATGGTGTAGCCTAGTTGGAGACTAGAAATGTTTTCCCAGAGACAGCCAGATTTCATTGATATATCCCTCGCCCTAAGTACTTTGTAATGGCATTACAGTAGGAAAGCACCAATGCATTTGGGAAAAGGTGTAACTTCTTATCATTTTAAAGAAAAGGACTAGTTCGAAGGATAGCTTACCGAGCTGTCCAGGACACCATTCCCATCTGTATCATAGAGGCGAAACATAACTGCAAGAAAACACACATGTGCAAAGATATGTAATAAATGTATGTTCCCATCACAAAAGGGCTAATGAGTCAGGTTTTACAGTTTATCATTGCTTTAAGTTCAAGGTTTCAGCTGACCACAGTGAAGTGTTTACCTTCAGTTGACCCTTTATATTTGACAATTCATATCAAAATAAATGCATAACCATAAGAAAAGAGAAGGAATTCAAAAGCGGGTAAGTAAACATTATCTGAGCTCTGAAAAAGAGGAGGAGGTGAGAAGGAAACTCAAGATTACCCCACAGTGACTTTCTTTGGTGTGACAAAGAGTAGAGGGAAATTTGACAGGCTTCTAAGATTCTGTTACCCGAGATAGTCCTTGACTTACAGCCATTTGTTTAGTAACTGTTTTAAGTTACAACAGTGCTGAATGAATGGTGGTTACAACCAGCTCTCCGAATTCGGGCTGCCCCAGCAGCTTTGCAGTCACATAATCATAATCTGGGCACTTGGCAACCAGCTTGCATTTAGGACCAGCTACAGCACCCCATGATCAAGCGATTGCCTTTTGTGACCTTCCCTGCAGCTTTCCTAGAAGATCAATGAGAAAGTCAGCAAAGAAGGTCGCAAGTCTCTGGGGTAAGTTCCCTGCACACCTTCCCCCAGCCCCTCTGCGCTCACAAGGGGGCATCCATTTGTACACCTTCCTCGAGCTTTGCCACGCCTTTTCTGCAATTGTTGCACTCTCATCCTCCCTCCCTGTTAATATACCTAGCTAGATATTTTTACTTATTCGTTCTATGGTGATTAGTGACTGAAAAATATTAATTTCTGTTTCAATTATTTTTGGGTCCCTCCTCCAGATGATCTTGAACATTCTAGGCAGTCCATTTCTAAGGCTACTTTTTCTGGCCACAATTCCTAACTTTGAGATTCAAGATAAAAAAATCTTTTCTGTCTAGTGGAAAGTAAGGGGTTTGAACCAGTGATGGGATTCAAATTTTTATACTACTAGTTCTGTGGTATGGTTTAGTGGGCATGGCTATGCTGTCGGCCAATCAGAGGCAGTATTTGCTGGTGTCAGCCAATCAGAGATGGTATTTTCTGATTCTCTGAGCCAGTCAAAATTATTGCTACCGGTTCTCTGGAACCTGTTGGAACTAGCTGAATACCACCTCTGGTTTGAACCCTAACCCTGCAGATGTGTGCCAGAGCATATATCTGCCCTATGTTATGGGATTTACTGTAAAACTAGATGACTAAATTACTACTTAACAAGTTGGCCCAGCATGTAGATGGGATTCTGGAATGGAGGCAGTCTGCCTTTACATAGCTATATTTTTATTTTCTGATTGACCAGAGATCAGGAAATTAGGAGTTTTTTGGGCAATTGTAGTATACGCACATCTGTATTCATTAAGAATCAGTATGAATTATTTTCAGAAAATCAGAGTTGTCTCCAGCTCCTCTTTTATGGCAGCTGGCAGTCTGGTGATGATTCTTGAAAACTGGAGGGCTGTTTCTCCCCCTCCCCCCCATTTTCAGTTAAAAATAAACCAGGCCAGTTTTTCCCAACACGGTGTTGTTTCAGTATATGGGGCTTGAAGTACTATATTCAGCACTGAAGATGCTTAACAGCTGCTCTAATATACATTTATGTAAATAGAATACTCAAATCAGTAGATGAAAAATACCAGTGAATTTATAATGTGAATGGCAGTGTCCATGTCATCCTAAGGCCAATGCATTTCTACAAAGAAGCAGATGGTATATTTGGCTACAGCGTCTATGAAGTTCAGCCAGCTGGTTGGATATTATGTCATCTAATTCCACTCAAATTGAGGAAACGTGTTTTATGCTGCATAGACTATAATTTTAATTTCTGAGTGTTGTTTTCAAAATTGTAGAATAAGTCTTTGTGCCAAATTTATTGTCATCAATATTCTATATATATGCATATTTCATTCCTTATAATTATATACTTAGTTCATTCTTAAAATATGTAACCAATTTTTTAGAAGAAACTATCTTTAGAGTCACTTTTTATACTGGCTTCAGCCAAATCCTTCAAGATTAAGGATTTTTCTTTGGGGTTTTTTTTGTACATAGTATTACATTTAAATAATACATTCTTAATCTTTAATGGAAAACTTTAACAAATAGCACTAGAGGGCAGGCTTTTACAATTTTCAGCGACACACTATTTCCCAATGCATGTAGCTTATATTTTGCAAAAAGTAACATGTTGATAACAAATTTCATTTTAAAGCTTTTTTCTCCTTTCTCTGCTACATATCTGACAATTCAGTTCATAAAATCAGTGATATGTAACAACCAAACCAAGCAGGCCAATAGATATGAATAACTTTGTCCTAGGATATGAACTTGAAACTTTGGCCATCTCATGATAAGGAAGGGCTCCCTGGAGAAGAGCCTAATGCTGGGAAAGATTGAGAGCAAAAGAAGAAAGGGACAACAGAGAATGAGGTGGCTGGATGGAGTCACTGAAGCAGTCAGTGCAAGCTTAAATGGATTCTGGGGGATGGTGGAGGACAGGAAGGCCTGGAGGAACATTGTCCTTGGGGGTTGCGATGGATTGAACATGACTTCAAAACTAACAACAACCGGATACGAACAGTATAGGAAGGAAGAAACACTTGTTCAACAACACTTCAAATAGGAAAAGCAATATCCTTGCTTATCACACCTAGTTACACAGAGGCCGGTCCACAAACTAGGAATGTTTCATCCAATCTAAAGGGCAGGTCCAACATCACATTTCGACTCCTGCTGTGATGTCTGAAGAAATTCTACTGAACGATTCAACTTGAAATGTTACACCAGAATAGATTATAGATGATCCTGGAAGAATGATATTGGTTTTTTTCCCAGTGATACCTTATAATTAATCTGTTCGCTGCTGTATTAATAGAGATTGGCTCATAAACTAGCAGTTTTAAATGGCAAATGACTCAGAGTTTAGCACAAAGGAAGAAGATGAAAAAAAGGTTATAAACAGGCAACCACTCCTGCGTGGTGCATAGCTTCCCTATTATGTCCACCTAAGAGTGCCAATTCCATTTATATCTGAAAAGTCCCTTCTTCAATGAAAGGATTCACATAACACCATGCACACACATGCAACACACACACACACACACTCTTATATACAGATGCATACAACTAGTAGTCATATTCCAAAACAAGGCTGGAAGTGGAGTGATGAGAAATAGAAAAGAAATACAGTTAAAGAGGAAAACAAAACTGATATAATATGTGGGGAAAAGGTAAGTGTAAAGAAAAGAGAAGCAGTTCTGTTTAGACATTACAAAAGGAGTTAACAATATATCAGATGAGCTGTCCTTCAAAATCATGGTCTAGGTTTATTTTTTAAGTGGTTAATTTAAAAGGTATCAAGTCTTCAGGGAACATGATGACTCACAAGATTAGGACCCAGGGCTGATAATCGGCAGGCCCACATTCAAGACCCAGTTGTTGTCACAGGATGAGGTGAGCTCCTGTCACACACTCCAGCTCCTGCTGACCCACTAGTTAGAAAGCAGGCAACTGTGAGTAGATAAATGGGTACCCAACTTAATGAGGATGTGAAAAGAGCTGTCAACTGGGCCTCTCCTGGGCAACGGTGATGACACCATTTAATCCTTTCATTCTGGAAGCACTTTAGCACTCATGACACAACTATAGTAGTAGCAATGTTTGTAGCTATTTGAACCCATATGTTCTACCATTCCACTCCCCAACACACAGCTACTGGTATTATTTGAGAAAAAACTCTTACCTTCTAGGAAGGTAAGGAAGTTGGTAAGTCCCAACTGAGGAATTTGAAATTACATCACTGAACTGGTATTTCATCAGAACTGATGACTGATACATGAATTCCTCACCTGCAAAGCTGAAGGTTGGCAGCCGACATACATGCTTTGAGAATGCTTTTAGACACAGCTTTTAAAGTACATGTTGTGTTGCCTCTTAACTTCTTTCCTTTCTAGTAAAATATCAGTTAGAGAGAAACAATGACTTCCTCATCCCAGCTGCTCTTACAACATAATAAAAGGGCTACTAAAAACACCTTTTGATTAATTACAGTAGAAGCCACTCATCAGGAAGGACACAGGGAACATTTCAGATTAATAATACTACACCCAAACACGTGAACAATTTAAAATACCATAGTAGCTATGCCCCATTTAATTTTTTGTGGTGGCCTATGAGCCGTTATTTTAAAAAGCCAGGAAGAATAGATGTGAGTGCAGAAGAGAAGGAACTGCTGAAACTTGAGCATTTCATACTGGAAAATATTTGAAAATCACTCACAAACTTTTTGCTTCCTGAAAATTGCCCCCACCCCCAAGAGAAAAAGACATAGAAACATGAGCTATGGGTCAATATAGCAATCTTCCATCAATGAATATTAAGCTAATCAATACTGAGTCCATAATGAGCTACTTCCTGTGGATGATAGCTCTTTCCAGCTGTGATCACTGGCCATATTGGAGTTGATATAGTCCAGGGGTGTCAAACTCAAGGCCTGCGGCCCAGATCCGGCCTGTGCGGTTATTAGATCTGGCCCACTGGGCTGCCTTGGAAACAGCAAAGGACCAGCCCACAGTGCCTCTGCCAGTGAAAACAGAGCTTGGTAGGGCCAGCCATAGCACTCCTGAGCTCCATTTTCATTGGCAGAGGGTTGCAGGAAGCTGTCGCAGACGAAAACAGAATTTGGGAGTCCATTTTCACTGGCAGAATACTAGGGCCACAACAGGAGCCCCCAACATGATGTTGAACTGGCCATGCCCCCCATGGCCCCCCAAGGTCAAACACAACCCTGATGTAGCCCTCAATGAAATAGAGTTTGACAACCCTGATATAGTCCCACAATATACATGGGGATCCACAGGTTCTTAGTCCTGTTTAACTGGAAAGGAATGAATGAACAATTTATTGTCTTCATTCATTCTTTTTCTGTGAAAAAAAATGGTGAAAGGATCAACTAGTGACATCACCGTTGTCCAGGGGAATTTCACTTGCGGGCTCCCTTCATGTCCCCATTAATGAACCCACCAAAGTGGTACCTATTTATCTACACACGTTTCCCTGCTTTCGAACTGTCAGGTTGGCAGGAGTTGCAGCTTCATTCATGATTCTCACCCATATGAATCTCAACATTTACCCCTTATAAACGCAAAGCTCTTGTCATTTTAGAGAAAACCACAATCCTCCCACATTCCTTCCACCCCTGCCACCTGTGACCAAGGCACCCATTGTTTTGCACATGGTGCTCAAGGACTACAGATGATCTTCCTGCCATCCAAGCACTTACACTCCAGTTTATCCTCAGCCCGTCCCCTTTCCAGCAGTGACAGGTAGCAGACAATGTCCTTCAGGTAGACTACCTGAGCCAAAGGGGCTGGTGGGTGTGGACTGGCTGTTTTTAGGGAGACGTTAGTCTTTCGAAGGTTGAAAGGAAGTTTCTTGTCCAAACTTTTGGAAACTAAAAGGAAGAGAAAAAGATTTGTGTTGTTTTAGGAAGAGAAAAGGGCCATTCTTTATAATTCAAAACAGGTAAAGGCTGACAGGTGAAATTGATTTAGAGCTATAATGTAGATCTTAGATGAAAATTAACTTTTGTGAGCTAAAGGGCTGCAACAGATTTTGTTGGCAAATAAAGAATTAAGGTTGTGGGTGTGTAGTCCACTTTCTAAAAAAATTTTTTGGTATGTTTTTCATTATACAATTGCATTGCGCTAAAAAGTGTTTTTTTTTTAAAATCCAAACCTAAAACTCCAGTAAATAAGAAAGCCTGATTGCGCCATGGTGAAGTTACACCGAGAAGGAATGTAAGCCACTGGAGAGAATGTGGTGGGAGGCAGGGAAGAGAAGCAGTAGATGAAATAGAATGATGAGAACAGGATAGAAAGAAGGATGTTAGCATGGAAGTTTGTGTGTGTGCGTGTGGGAAGAAATTATTCTGTGAATTAACATTTTGTTACAGTATGCAATTTTGTGGACTACAGCTGATTAATATATTTATTGTATCCTGCACCTGAAAAGGAAGATGTGACTTGGAAGAAATAAGCGTGGGTGAAGAAATTAGTATCCCAGTAAATTCTAATCTTGCCCTTTACCCTTTACTCCTTGGCATAAACTAGTACTCTGGAAACATCGGGTTATCCAGTGACTTCCCCATCCCAGCTGCTCTTACCACATAATAATAATAAAAAAAAATTGAATGACAACAACGCAGAAGGAAGCAACTTTTACTCCACCCTTCTTACCAACCACACAAACGTCAAAAAACATCAAAAACTGCTGAATTCAGAATGCTTGGATCAAAAGTACAGAGATCAAGCAGCAGATAACGTCATCCCAGTAAGTACAGATAGTCCTTGACTTGCAACATTTGTTTAGCAATCATTCAAAGTTATAATGGCATTGGAAAAAAATGACTTATGACTGGTCCTCACATTTATGACTACTGTAGCATCCCTGTAGTCATGTGATGAAATGTTGGCAACCAGGATGCATTTACGACAGTTGCAGTGTCCT
>JANHFR010004513.1:573749-584434 GCA_032468015.1 Mimophis mahfalensis
GACAGTTGCAGTGTCCTGGGGTCATAGGATTGCCATTTGTAGACTTCACAGCCAGCGTCCGACAAGCAAAGTCAATATGGGAATCCAGATTCACTTAATGTCTGCATGATTCATTTAACAACTGCAGTCATCTACTTAACAACCATGGCAAAAAGATCATAAAATCAGGTGTAACTCACTTAAAAACTGCCTTGCTTAGCAATGGAAATTCTGAAAATTCCAGAATGTAGTTGTAAATTGGGTGAAAATTCCTTCAAACTGATTGACCCACATAGCAGATAAATGCTTCTGGGCCTTTGAATCAGGGAGCACACTGGAAGTAATTTATTGGCCAATGCTGCAAATTTCTTTTGAAATCATTTCCTTAGTCTAATATAGACATTTCTGCTTCTTGAACCCTCATACAAGCCAAAAGGCATCTCAACTCACCATCCACCTGAGGTTTCTTTACCAGATGCGGACCCCATGATAGGATTTTGACCTCTGAAATGAATTTTATGGCTATATGTGGGTAAGGCTGGAAAATCTATAGGAATGCCTCCTTAAAAGAAAGGCAGATCTCACCTGGAGATTGTGGGGTAAGCAGAGAACCTGAGGAAATCTTGGAGGACCCTGAGGAGTTGTGAGTAGAAGGGTTACCAGCAGTGGATTTTTGTGATGATGATCTGGACCAGCTAGGTGAGGCATTCCCAAGGACGTTGATGTTGGATGTTGGAACAGGACTGAGAGATGCTGATTGTGGCTCTGCTAGATTTGTCTGGGGGCGTTTGGATTCAGGTGTATGTCTTCCCATGGCACTTAGAAGAGTTTTCCCATTGATCCCTATAATTTAAAACAAAGTGATAAATCAGCCTTGATTTATGAATCATTAAATGAATCATAGTGAAACATGATGTTTTATATTAATTTTTTCAAGCTGGAAGCTTCCTTTCAAGTTAGACTATTATTTTCAAATCCATCATCTCAGCCAGCATGGCTCAGAACACCACCTTTGTGCTGCCCTTCTTGATGGGTTGTGTACATTCCCTTGGCATCCCATATATAATTGGACCTTATTTTACGCAAGATATTTTCACAGAGACAGGATTTTCTTGTAAATCCTGAGATGTGAATAACTTAAGGCACCAGGACTATACAGTATGTGATCCCCAAAACTCTGTTTTGCAGTTTGTGCGGTTGCTGTGATTTCATTCAGTTTTCACAGTGGAAGCATGAAAACAATAATATATACCTTAAAATAGATTTGACATAATTCATAAGACAAAGAAACCTCTACACCCCCTCCAATAACAAATCATGACTGTCTGTGGTTAAGGAATCAGGCTGGAAAATCAAGAGATTTGTGACTTCTAGTTCTGGATGAGAACCGCTGGATGACCTTGGGCTAGTCACTCTCTCTCAGCTCACCTCACAGGGTTGTTGTTGTGGTGGGGAAAACAGGAGGAGGAAGGTGCGTTTTATATGCCTAATGCCTTGAATTATTTGTAAAAATAATAATGGCAGGATATAATTTTAAATTAAAAAGGTTGGGCAGTAAGAGAAGCCTGTCAATAATGAAATGACAAAAATATTTCTTTATCCTGATATGCTTAAATTATTTAACATTTCATATAGATATTACACAGAAAACCTTTCATTGATGTTGAAACGATAATAAATTATTCATTTTGTCAGAGGAAGTTGAAAACACAAAGTTGATGATCTTTTATTTGTTTTTCTGAGGAATTTATAATTTTCTGATGAATTAATGAATTTGCTTTTCTGATGAACTTACTTTTTCTATATTGTACTTGGTGAACTTGCCATTTTCTGTATAGTATTTGCGTAAACTCATCTTGGCAATAATTTTGCTAGTCTTTCCTACCTACTGTATTGCCCGCCAGACTCTACCATTTCCCACCAGCATGTCCATTTTAATCTAGTAATTTTGTAGAGAAGTATCTTGGACTAAGAAAGTTATGTGGAAACAGCTCAAATTCATCTTCATAAAGCTCATATTACGAATAATACAATCAATCCAGATTGCAAATTAGATTACATATATATTTAAAAAGAGTAGTCTCTTGGTTCTTGATTCCTATGTTTCATCTGATTATCTTCTGCTAGAATGGTCGAGGTGATACCACAAAACACAAAAACACAGCACTGAAAAAAGGATATTGCCACATAGCAACTGTTTCCTGGCAAGGGATAAGGAGTTAGACCACTCTGAAATAATGGGAGATCTCTTGGCACCCAGGGATTGTTTGCTTAACATGTTTACTTAGCTGCTGTTGTATGTTTCTGTGCAGGATTCCAGAGACTGGTTAGTCCCTAGCTTTGTATTTGTTTTTACAGCATAAAGTGACAACCAAGTGTTGCAACTAATGTTGAAAAGAATTCAGTCTGTTGGTGCCCATAAAGCTCCTTATGTAAACATGAAAGAGTGTGCAGCTCTTAAAGCATTTATATTGAATACCTGTAACAGGAGCACAAGCAACTTCTGTCTGGATGGATATACCTGTATCAAGAGTCTTGGATTCTGAATACATAAAAGAAGCATAAGAACATACACATAGTTTAGCAATGGACACTTGCCATCAACTGATCAGTATTCACTGCAAATATGCAATAGCAATTGTGCATTTTACTTTTATTCCACAAAAGGCTAATAAATATTTCGGCAAAATACTGAGCTGCAGGTATATATTATTTTGGTTTAGCCTTATGAATACTGCTGCAGAAACAATCTTGGCTCAATCAACTGTGGGGAAGCATATCTCAGGTGCATTATGAGGCAAAGCAGAATGCTGCTGCTTGCTCCTTAGCTAGGCACAGCAGCTGACTATGTAATCTTTATCTAGCCCAGCTTGGCCCCATCATGGAAATCTTTATCTAGCCCAGCTTGGCCCCATCATGGAAATAGCAGTAGGAACATTTGGGAAGGGGACGATGGGGATGAGTACATGATATCTGCCAGGGCAAAGGAGTTCACATGTGGCAGCTACTCCTGTTCATAACTCCTGATAGAGCTGAGATTCTACATGCAGAGGGATGCAGGGTGGGGAAAAAAAATGAATAGATGGCTGTTTTTGTTTTGCCCTTCCCCTCTTCCTGTCAATCTTCTCAGCTTGATTCAGGGCTTCCTTGAACTTTCTTGTTTTTTCCCCTATCCAGAAAGTTAACTTGGAATGTGTAAAGCGCGCTTTTCCTGAGCACAGCAACACCACCAGCCTCACTTGCTAAGGTGTAGTAAAAGAAATGCTGAGACAGCCATTTTAAGACCAACATCAATACGGCTGTGCAGTTGAGCCACAATGGTTGTTTAAAAGAATTTAAGAGCAGTCACAAGTGACCATTTGCATTCAGGTCAATTTATCCTTCTCCTCCCCCTTCAGTAGACCAATGAAGCCCTCCTTCCCAACAGACACTTCATCTCCTTTTGTGCTGCCACAAACTACCTTTCATACTCCATATATTTTAAAAGCAGATCTAGTTGATAAAAACCATTAGAGAAGCATGTTGAATGAAAGAATAACCACACACATATACCTTCCCTCTCATATGAACACAAAAAAGGAGTTAACTAAAACAAAATTAAAGATATGTGGCTCTCAGATCAAGCCCCTGCATCTGAACCTAGTATGTGATAAAATGATTATTGAATCATTTGTTCAGTTCACAATTCAATTCATTTTAATTTAACTTGCCATTACACAGTTACAGAAAAGATAGTCCATGGATACTGAACATGGATGCTATCTATGAAAAGATCTTTGTGATGAAAAAAAAATTAGGGGAGAACGCTGAGGTTTAAGGTCCATAGAATGCCCATTTCATAAGTGGAAATTCAAAGAAAGTAAATAGAACAGAATATCCTAGAATGGTCATAATAGGACCCTAAGCAGAAGATACTAAACAGTGCATCATTTAGTGGCAGATCCCATTTACTCTTTTAGGGAAACAAACCTGCCCAGAAAGATACCTCAAAATATTCCAATGTAAGCCATTCCCACAGTTGTGAGAACTGGAGCAGCAAAGAAGGCATATGGCTTACCAAGGTTGCTCAGCTGTGAAATACTGGAACTTTGCTGCTGGTTCTCGAGAGGACATTGGCCAACTTTTCTTTTGAAGGACATGAAGAGATGCTCACAGAGCTCTTCTGGGATATCCACCTCCAGATATGTTCTCATAAAGAGCTGGAACCCTTCATAGTCAATAGGCTAACAGGAAGGAAGGAAGTAAAAGACACAAGTGTTTTTTTAAAAATAATTTTTAAATGTTAGGAATCTTACCAGTTACATTTTCTCCCCATTTTAGATTGAGGCCCTCAATTGAGGAGCTAGATGAAAGAAGGATAGAAGAAGAAAAAAAATATATCAAGGAATAAATAAATAAATAAATAGCTGTTGGGAGAGGTATCTGGAATAAAGCATGGAATTATATTTGACCAATGCAATCTGTAATCTCCTGGATTTGAGGGTTAATTTGGACAAAGGTTGTTGTCTTGTTATCTGAAAAGCCATGTAGGAACTTTTGCCTTATGAATCAGATCATATTTAAAATATGCTGTATATAACACACCAACATATTGGAGACCAGTTAGTGGTGTTCTTTGAGCACTGAGTTTCACAGTTCTGAAGGAAGGTTTGTTAGAAAGAATGAAAAAAATATGCATTTAAATTTTAAGAAAATAACTTTATGCACAGAACATTGAGGCCTATCTCAGTGGTTCTCAACCTTCCTAATGCCGCAACCCTTTAATACAGTTCCTCATCTTGTGGTGACCCCCAACCATAAAATTATTTTCACGTACATCTGTATTTGTATTGAAATATGTGTTTTCTAATGGTCCTAGGCGACCACTGTGAAAGGCTCGTTCAACCCCCAAAGGGGTCCCCACCCACAGGTTGAGAACCACTGGCCTATCTGGTGTTTTTTGGGGAAAGCCCATTGATCATGAAATTCATCTACAGGTATTCATTAGAACTGCAGCTTACCTGCATACTGATACGCACCTAGCAATCTCTTTCCCATGTGCTATAATGCTTGTAATTAACATTATATCTCAGGAATACAAGTATATTTAAGTATGCCACTAGGAAGGACAGCAATACATTTCTTACATGCATATTGAAATCAGGGTTACATGCATATATATAGAACCATAGTAGCAGTGGTGAAGGTGGAACCTCAATCAGCAACACAACAACACAGCTAAAGCTCTTTAAGCATCACCACAAAAGGCAAAGCGTTCAGCAAAAGCTTTTGAAAATAATCCTGACAAATGTACTGACATTTGTCTTGGTGCCATTGGTAGAATGGGCTTGGCTGAAGAAGTATTTGATCTTAGTCTAAGAGACACACACTTATTTCAGATTTACCCAGTTCTGTTCATTGTCCTGCTTGCCATCTGACAAACAAGGATACCTTGCCCATATTTAATTGCTGGGAATCTTGAGAGCTTTCCACTATGCTAAACTCTGAGGTGGCTGATGGAAGGCAGGCAGTGGTTAATAGGAAGCTCACAATATTCATAGTCACTTTATAGTTGCTTAAAAACAAGTGGGGCAGCCATAAGAAGGGATCAAAGGTAACAGAGCTGCCAAAACCTTGCTCTTGCCAGCTCTTAGTTTTGCATCCTGTGAATTATTAGTAGTAATTCATAATTCTGCAGCAAGCCTATTATATTCCCTGCAATGCTTAATCTAAATGATTAATAACAGTTAACAAGCATTGCTGTCACTACTCTATTCTGTTGCCAAAATAACTGGACTAATATGCTATATGCTATTATATTCTATAACACTGCAAAAAAATTCCACTATCTTCCTTGTCAACTAGCTTGTTTCCGGAAATTTTTCTGATGAAACAACACAAAATTCTTTTTCATTATTTATGGCTTGGGTGAATGGGGAACAAGTCAGACCCAGTGCTAAGATATATGGAATACAGCTTGGAGCACCATTACCAGCCATGACTTTTCCCATGACAGTATATTCCATTCTCTTTCAAATAGACATTTTTCTGTTTTTTCCTTCTGAGGTATTTTATGGCTACAATAGGTTCATTCTAATTGGGCTGTTTTGAATTGTAAGGATTAGCTTTTTTTTCCTCCCTAAAGATCTATTTAGAATAAGCAATTTTGTTTAATTGTTTTGGTTTAATAATGTGAAGATTTAAATTTCTTATCATAAATATAAATTTACATAATTTGAGGGAAATCTGAGTTTATGCCTAAGCAACAAATAGCACAACACATGAAAGCCTGAGCTGGAAAACAAGTCTTACTTGGTTCAAAGTGTCTTGCTTCTGAGGGAATAAAGAGCAGAGAAAGACAAAGCAAAGTTGAGTGAAGAAGCATTGAAAAGTAGCTACTCCATTGGACAAAGACAATTCAAGTATCCAGGAAGGATTAGACTGCAGTTCTTCCCCAAATGCTCCACCACAGAAGGCACTCAAAGCATACATTGTTCTGAAGTATCCCTATTTTAAACTTCACCATCAGATGAAAATACACATTCTACTCAGAATATTTTTGATGAGATCTTTGGCTTGGGAAATTTGCAAATAGTTGATAGGTAGCAAAAAGGTAGCTTTCTGTTCAATAGGTTTTAATGAAGTGTGTGTGTGTGTATGTGTGTCTGTTTGTCTATCTGGTATATTTGTATCTAGGACTTCTGCCAAACAGCTTTGAACAGAATATAGATTATCTCTGTTTATTCTCTATCTGAGCTTAATTACAGTTGGTAAGAGAGGGTGCTGCTTAAGGCTGATTTTCTGACGAGGCAAAGAACAACACAGTACCCCTCTTACTTCCAGACTAACATCTGGATCTGATGTGAGGTGAGAGGATAAAATCTTAACTGGAACTGAGGGAAACAGGCTAAATTATATGGTGGAAGACAGGTTGTATGCACCTCATGGGCCTTGTCATTGTTCCCTGCCCCTCATTATTTGCAAACAAAGGCATCTTTCTTGAGCTTGTTTGGAGGTTCTAGCAGGGGAGCACAGGTATCATATACCCTTGACCGAAGATCGGTACACTCCTTCTATCTGGGATGGTCGTCCTCTTCCACCGAGTGCGCAGCTTCAGGAGGGATGCACATGGAGCAGTGAGGGAGGAAGGGGACACCCGCCTAGCCAGCCAGATCAGCCATGTCAATCCTGGCGGTCAATGGGGTGACAGATGTCGCAGCCAGATCGCCCTCACATCATGAAATCTTTCATGAGGTTATCATGATGGGAAGTCTAATATGGCTTATTCCCAGGATTGCAATATGAGTATTAGATTTTTACAATATAGGATATTTTACAAATTGTTTACAATTTTTACAATATTGTTCTAACACTAACATATTGTTAAACATATATTAGGAGTTGTGTTATTGGTAGAACTACCTCCAGTTTCAACATGTGGCAGGACACTTTTGCTTTAAGTAATTAAGTGCAATAAGGAATAATCTAAGCAACATTTCATTAAATTGCATTGAAAACTATTTTTAGCAAAATGAAGCAATTTATCAGATACACTGCTTACAGCAACTTATTCTGGATCTAGTGATTTCTTTAAAACAGACAATACCAACTGATGCAAATATAAAGTTTACCGTTAGTTCCTATTACCACACAATGTTCTTAAAATAAATAAATTAATAAATATCCCCATTGATGGAGAGAAAGAACCTTATCACCTGTAGAAAAATTATTCAACACAAATTACAGAACTGTCTTAATATTTTTGAGACATTTAGATAAAATATTTGCTATATTTCCAGTTGATGTGTGATTTTTCTGATAGGACTTTTAAAATACTTCTTTTTGGATTGATTAAGGCCTCCAATAGAAAAATGATAGAAAAGTGAGGATTATAACTGTTCCTTGCCCTTCACTTCCCTAAATTCACTTTAATCTAAAACAGTTTTAGAGTTTAGATATTGCTGAATGAAATGAACTAAACAATTTATATGACTTTCATCTAAACTTTTTGGGGACTTGTATTTCCTGTCATGAAATACATTCCAGATTGGAATGAATGGAACAGGTAGCTAAGAATACTTTTATTTTGGGGATAAAAGGGGCTTGCTTGTGATTTTTGTTGTTATTTATTGGTGTGACTATCAAATATTTATTGTAGTATGACTTGATATCAGATTAATATTTTAGATATTGTCTTTTTAACTGTGTTGGCTTCAAATATTTAAATGGTGTCTAAAAGGTTTTTTTAACATCTTCATTATATAGTTTAGAAAAGACAGTACAATTGGTTTCATGGAAAGTAGTGATAAACTTATATGGGTCGTTGATATTGTGAATTTATATAAGCTTTCTTTACAGAATATCAGTTCAAGCTAGTGCAGGGGTGGGTTTCTACCAGTTTGCACCTATTCGCTAGAACCAGTTGTTAACTTTCTAAGCAGTTCGGAGAACTGGTTGTTAGAAGAAACCTTCTTTTGTTTTTCTCCACTTTACAGGAATAATCCCGTAAGGAAGGCAGCAAGGAAACATTCTGGTGTTTTTTCCAGCCTAATCTTCATTGCCCTGCTTACAGAAACTTCCTCTACAGTTAGCCCTTATTACATTCTTGGCAGTAGCCTAGACTTGCTGTCTCCACCTAGACTTGCTGTCTCCAGTCACATGACCACCAAGCCACACCCACCAAGCCATGCCCACTAAGCCACACCCACAGAACCAGTTGTTAAAAAATTTGAAACCTACCCCTGAGCTAGTGGATGAAAACTGGGAGACTCTGAATTCTACTCCTGCCAGGCACGAAATATGGCTGGGTGACTTTGGGCCAGTCGCTTTCTCTCAACCTACCTCACCTCACCAGGTTATTGTTGTGAGGAAAATAGGAGAACAAATGAATATTTATGTATATTGTGCCTTTAGTTGTTTATAAAAATAATAAAGATAGGATTTTAAAAAATCAATAAATCATTGTTCTGCAAATTGCTTTCCTCAAACTGGTTCAAAATCAAAAGTGCCAGATTTGTATTGAGTTAGGTAAGGTCTGAAAATTCAGCAAGAAAAATCACTGAAAAGACAAATATGTATCAATATATTTTGTATATGTGGAAACACCTTAAAATAACTACAGTCTAACAAAAAACTTAGCACAGGTCTTGTGCAGTTAAAAATAAAAGGCAGTTGAAAATAGACTAATAGAGTGCATCTAAAGCTGGCAGAAATGACTTCCCCAAAAAAGTTAAAAAGATTTTGCTGTTTAGTCCCGGGCTGTATGTGAAATCTTAGAGGAAAAAGATACTGTTGGGTTTATCCATACTGCCTCATTTTGCACTCAAAAGTTTACAATCATTTCTACTTCAGAGGCAGCCACAGTGTGATTATTGTTACAGGTAATGTGCTACCTGAAACAATGTTTTAATTTGACTATTAACAATGATGGCTATTCCCTCAAAAAACTATCTTGTTTTGCCTTTCCTTAAAGACAAAGAGAAACTGGGTGGAATCAGTGTAATTCTGGGCAGTGAATTATTTGTCCCTCCCACTGTAAAGTTATGACTAAAGTGTAGTGAGGGGAGGATGATTAACAAATAAAAAGTATATGTTTATTTATTTATTTAATTTATTAATTAGATTTATATACCGCCCTTCTCCCGAAGGACTCAGGGCGGTGTACAGGGCAATTTAAAATGAAAATATGTTGCAAAAGACCTCCATGAAAATATCTCCTCTCTCTTCATATATTCCTTTTTGGTCTTTTTGTTACACATCCTTACTGCTTAGTGCAAAGGGAAACCACAGCATGTGCTCTTGGCAGAAAGCAGAAGGCCCAACTTCTAGCCACCCACAAACATTATCCAATAGCAATAGCATTTGATTTATATACCGCTTATCAGGGCTTTTAACCCTCCCTAAGTGGTTTACAGAGTCAGCATATTGCCCCCAACAAACTGGGTCCTCATTTTACTCACCTCTGAAGGATGGAAAGCTGAGTCAACCTTGAGCCTGGTGAGATTTGAACTGCCTAATTGCAGGCAGCTGGCAGCTGAGTACTACATACTGCACTCTACTTACTGCACCACCACAACTAACAGTCCTAAAGCCTAACAATGACTTTTTAAAATAGGAATGTGGTTGCAATATATTCTGGGTTCTTCTTTTTGGGGACTTGTCTTTCTAATTACTCTAGGTGTCAAAAATTTCCTCACAAATTATTTGTGGTCATTTCCCATTTAACTCCAGTTCTGGACTAATTCGTCTTCATGAATAGCTCTGCAGCTTTCTTCCTTTTCTCGCCTGGAAAAAACTCGTTGTTTTTGCTAATTTTCTTTTCCTACAGCAATGAAGATATAGTTCATTTTGTCATGTTTAGTAACACCCCTTTTTTTCTCTTAGTAAAAAGAGCAATGTGACAGAATCATCCTCATGCTTTTCTCAACTTCTCAACTTTTACTCCCACCACCAAGTTAAGTTCCAAGTGCCATTTTGAAAAAGTAAGCAATATATCAAATATAAAGAGGAGGGGAGACTAAGCCTAGGCATATCTTTGATAGAAACCAATGATACAATACTAAAATTTAATATTTATTCATTAAGTTGTAGTTCACTTCTATATATCTTTAGAAAACAATGGGAATAATTTTAAAATGTTGTAAATGACATGCCCCCTTTATGGATCGCTGCCTTGTCGCGGCAAAGGGGCTTGCGTGGCGCAATGAAGTTATGAGCTATGCCGTGCA
>JANHFR010004513.1:626694-642013 GCA_032468015.1 Mimophis mahfalensis
GAACCTTAGCTCTTTTATGACTCATGGACTTCAACTCCCAGAACTCTTCTTCTTCCATGCTGGCTCAGGAATTTTTGGGGTTGAAGTCCATGAGTCATAGAAGAGCCAAGGTTCCCTACCCCTGATGTAGACTGATCCTCCTTCTTAGTTTCCTACCCAGCAACAACTCTATAAGTATGTTGGTCTGGTAGATTAACTAGCCTCAAATCCCCTAGTGAGCTTCCATTGGATTACAACCTGGGACTCCTTATCCTTCTCCAAAACCTCAACATTTGCTCAAGACATAAGACTGGCTGTACAATATAATTTCTGCACCAGTCAGAAATTCTGACTTATGAGAAGTCCCTTCCAACTGCCCAAATGCAAATGAGAGTATCAACCAACATTTCCAGCACAGACGGAGGAAAAATGGAGAAGGCATAGTATAAAATCTAAGGTGTTTGAAACGAGAACCAGCAATTGTCACAGTGATTGCTTTTGTAAGTATACAATTGCAAGGCCATGATACCAGATAACTTAGTTTGGAAGGGTGGAATGAGGAGGTCTCATATTTAAACCTCCTGGAAGTATTCCCACCTTTGCTCTACCAGTGAACCATCAACTGCTGTGCATGGCTTCATTCAGGTCAAATCTCATTGAACCGTGTTTGAGAGTTTTTAACCATGTCAAACTATGAAGCTGAGCTAATCTGTAACCTGTGATCTGTGATTTATTGCCTAGATCAGCGACTTTGTGTTTATGTCCCTTAAGAACTCCTGAGTGGATACTACATGGAGCCAGGTTTATTTAATTTTAGTTTGTCAATTTGGCTTCAATAACTTCATCTGTTTCCTCCTGAAAATAAATCTAAAATTCTTTTCCATTTTTAAGGGTAAGGAATCAAAGATATTTATTCATTTCATCTAATATTTCTCTCTTTGTTTTTGTACAAGACTCCTTTTCCTATCCTTTAATGATCCTCATAATCCAATAGCCACATTGGTCAGTTTTCTATCCCAGTGGTCTCTCTCCTTTTCTATATTTTACTAATTGTTTGTGTGACAGCAGTTTTCACACAATCACAAACAGCCTGATATCAGAGCAGTTTGCTACCAATATAAGAGAGGAGCAGAAACCATCACTCTTATTCAAAAGAGTATTGCTTCTAACATTTTACTTCACTCAGATAGGAAAAAGAGGTGCAAAGATTTGAACTCTAGTTTCACTATAATTACAGCATTCACTGTTTGTAATGTCTTCATTAACTTTGCTATCATAAATGTACTTTTAGTATCCTTGGAAACATGTTCCAAGCTAAGGGAATTTGGATAGCTTGCACACTTTTTGCCAGAGTTTCTTGTTTTTTTTCCCATTATTATTTGGGAAGGCATGTATATTTTAAAGAAAGTTTTCTTGCATTAATAGGATCTCTAATTCTGCTCAGCAGATACCCTAGTATTCTCTTGGCCTTCTTAATAAGAAGCATATATTTTAACCGTAGCTTTCCACAGTGAGTCGCAATTATGTTTTTAAAAATGAGATAACTTGCATGGTGATATTATGATGAAAGAACTGCCCTTTTGTACTTGTATGCCAATGTACAAAATATATTTGTGTAATGGTCCTATATATGCTCCTTTTGGTGAGGAAGCTATAATCAGAAGTATAATTTGGATATGTACAGAAACCATGGTCTAGCTACACTGGAAAGAATCCACGTTTAAAAGCATGTAACCCATTTGCCCAGCAAACAATCCTCTAGCCATCATGATAGATATGGAAATTATAATTATATGCTGAACATTGAGACTAAGGAAGTATATACAGTCCATCTGGATGCAAGGGTACGGAAAGGTGCAACAGCATGCTAGAAATGGCTTAAGCTTTAATGTGCCAAACCTTAGAAGAGGATCAAAATATACCATAACTCATAGATAAAAGTATTTTACCCTTAATTCAAGGTAATACAAAAGGGTGTGTATGTTCATGAATAATGTCAGTCAACAGCAAGGAAAGATGTAGTTCCCTTGCCTGTTTTATTTCAGTTTAATAATAAACTAAATAAATAAATAATAAACAAATAGTTTGCATGAATATATTCAATTAAAACAATAAGAACAGAAAAGAACCCCAGGAACTTTTGTAGCTATGAATATACAGAGATACTTTTGTATTTTTATAGTTTCCTATTCTGATTTCATTGATTCTTCCTCTTAACCCATTTTTATTCTCATTTCTCTTTCATCACACATTCCTCTTATTAACCCGGTATCTCAGTATATATCACGTAGTCGCTCTCTGAAGATGGATATTTTTAATAAGCTCTTTATTGATTACTAAGCAGTAGCTATAACAGTTTGCTACTGAGGTCAGAGGAGCAGATATGAAATGTAGCTGACTGCAATATTTATTGCATACTACCATAAGGTCAACTTAGGAGATTCAAGTCAGGATTACATTTTAAAAGTCTGCATTTAAGACTGTATTAAAATTACTAATTCCTTAAATGAGCTGCGCAGAGTTCAAATAATTGGAGTGTCATAAAAGCATTTGAAATAAATGCAGCTTATATTTTTATTGTTTACAGCCACACATGATTTTACTTCATGTTCAACATTTGTTAGATGGCCCTTTGCATTATATGAAAGGCAGGAAAAGATGATTAAGAAAACAGATTTATAATAGGAATAGAGCATGCTTAGCAGCTGTGAAGATTAACTTCTGGGATTGTGGGTGCGAAGTAGACACAAGAAACTGGATAAGAAGGCAAAGAGTGGTGTTTTCCAAAAGATGTTTAATGTGTTGGGAGAGCTGCATCTCACTTCATCCTCCACTCCTGAGACCTGTCATGGGTTTATTACTCTTTCAAAAAAGGACAAAGACCTGTGTTTAGAAGCAGCTCAACTGACAAGTCATCACTGCAGGAATTACAAGGAGGATCAAAGGTGCTCCCTCCTCCTTTACCCTATGCTCCTTCTCCATGCTTTTGACTTGTCAATCAGGCTAACAGGTACAGAGTTGCTTCAGTGGAGATAGCTCAGACAATGCTTAGCATCATCTGGATGTAGCTTGTGGGATAGGCACATTTTTTGTATCTGTAATGACAAAAGTAAAAAAATATTGCCACGTGAAACTCTTTGTTGACCAAAGCAATGGAAAGTGGGTAATATATTCAGAACTAGTGACACACAACTGGCATAAAGTAGTTCTGTTGTTAGCACCAACTGAGGTCTAATGCCTTGGAGAACAGGATTAAACCCATATAATTGGTACATCTAGAACTCTTTGGAAAGCATTTATAAGGCATTATATAGGCCTTTGTGGAAGCTAAATGGCTCTCTGTTGCAACCCAGTCAAAGTGACCATGAATGCTCAGTGATGGAAGGGAGGAAACATGCCTACATCAGCTTAAAATAGTCAAGAAGAGCTAAAACAGGGGTGTCAAACTCATAGCATCACATCACGTGACATAATGTGACTTTTTCCCCCTTTGCTAAACCAGGGTTGGGCATGACCAGTGCATGACTGATCTGGCCTGCAGGCTGTGAGTTTGACACCCCTGAGCTAGAAGGACCCCAACACTCATAAATCCCTGCACCATTAAGTGTTCTAGATTATATCTATGGCAACAATCATTAAGGGACAAGAGAGAATACTTTAAGCACTTAAACATTAAATGTTTTAAAACTGGAATAGCTAAACATGACTAAATTACCAATACTGTGGGACAAGGATGAGATGAAGGCAATATTGTGAAGATATGTCATTTAAAAATGATTCGTGGAGGATTCATGCCAAAGAGAATGTGAGAATGATAAAATGTCTAGAAACAATTCCAACTTGTATTTATTAACTGTCATGACAAAGTTTTGCTGATTAACTCTTTTTCCTAAAAATTATAATTATTTTAAAATCAACTTCTGAAATCTACACAAGCCTCAGAGGGATGCTTTAGCTTAAAACAGGGCTGTCAAACTCACGGCCCGCAGGCTGGATGCGTCATGTGCTTGCCACGCCCCCACCCGGTTTAGCAAAGGGGGCAAAAGTCCTGATATGTCATGTGACACTACCATGACGACACAAGTTTGATAATCCTGGCTTAAAACAACAGGTATGGATATCAGACATTTCTTTTAGGCTGTGATGCAATACAAAAAAAATATCTTTGGTGAGCAGCTGGTTAATTTATAACATGGCTAATTTCATTATATTTGAGATTTTCAAGATCACTTTTCAGTGGCATAGGCCAAATGGAATCCTTGGCAAAGATAACTCTTATTTATCCTTTATAATGTGCTTTTCTAAACATGTTAACAGTGAAATAATTAAATGAGTGGAGCCCAGATCTTTCAGATATCCTTCAGTTAGAAACTGCCTAAAGTACCTGGGTGATATTGTTAATTGGAAAGAGTTGTAAGCTGTTGTATTGGGAGCTTACAAATCAGATTTTTTAAATTAAATATGTAAGCTTTTTCTTATCCTTGCTATTCCCATTTGACTTTTAATGGAACTTTGCACCTATGTATGTTTTCACAACAGATGGCTTCTGAATTTATTTTAACAGGTTCTAAATCATTATCCTACTTCAAGATGGACTTTAAAGGAGAAAAGCATTTTGTATCAGTTTCTCATACAATTTACTGTTTTAGGATTAAAAATATTTTTAAAAACAAATGCACTAATTTTAACATTAAATGCGTGCTAAATAAAGGTTACATTGAAATATTAGAATGCTAGTATTTGTTTCATTCCCCTCTATTTCTCAATATTTTCCCTCCTGTCTGTTTTGGGGTGTGTGTGAAATTGTATTCTGAAGTTTTGGTAGTCTAGAAGTAGTCTTGAAGATGTAGGAATAGGTGGTCAGTAGAATTTGGAAGAGAACTAATTATCCATTTTCAAAGGGAAAAAATCTTGGTTGCTTTCTGATCACCTGAGAGGATTTGAGCGCAACAAAGAAGGCACGGGGAGAATGGAGTGGTGCTTAGGTAGAAATTGATTAGGGGGTCAAATCACCCTGGTTGGAATCTTGTTAGTTTTACTCAGGCAGAAAAGACCATCAGATAATTCTAAGACAGGCTGAACTTGGAGTTTGTAAAGGACACCTCCCTCTAGCAGAAAATGGCTGCATTTAGTGTTCACATGAAATTATGCACATGAAGCTACAGAGATGATTTCTTAAGTCAAGGCGTTATTAGAATGGACTGAAATCTTGAATTATGCAGTAGGTCATGTCAGGCTGGTTTGTTCCATTTAAACACAGCAAGAAAGCAAGCCTTTACTCTGAGGTTAGGAGAATGCTGGAAATAAGATTTTTGATTTCATTTCTACTTAAGCTTCTTTTCTTCTGGCATGAAGACATACTACATTGAGGGGAGAAAGAATTGCAGGCAAGGGGATGTCATGTGAGGATTGATATAAAATTCATCTTCTTTTGATAACAGAATTTGGCAGAATTCCTTAGTGCCTGATAGCCAAGTTCTTTCATCAGAAACTCCTCACTCAAAACACACAACTCTGTGTATGACACTGTGGTTGAATCGCAGGTACAAAACACCTTCCTCCTACATAGGCAGGCTATCTCTATGATCATTTTTTTTATAGTGAGATTGATATTCCTGGTTATTATGAATGGAAAACATGACTACTTTAACCCTCAAAGCAGAATTAAATTTTATATTTTGTTGAATGAAATGATATGTAGTTCCAGATAACTCATTGCTCGAATAATAACTATTCCAGCAAAATGTTGCTTGAATTAAATATAGGCTATAAAGCCAGCTGAGCATAGAATTCCTACATGGAACTGATACTCTATCCTAACCTTTGGATGCCACAGATACTGTACTGTGATTTGATGGAGCTGCCCTATGAACATTGCATATGAGTGGAATAACTGAGGGTTGAGAACTCCTTTGATTCTAAATATAATACAATAAAATTTGTAAACTGGCACAATACTGGGTTTCCTGAAAAAGAATACAGTCTAGAATGGAATGGAATGGAATGGAATGGAATGGAATGGAATAGAATAGAATAGAATAGAATAGAATAGAATAGAATAGAATAGAACAGAATTCTTTTATTAGCCACGTGTGATTGGACATACAAGGAATTTGTCTATGGTGTGTATGCTTTCAGTGTATGTCCAGAAGTTAACACTTTGAAGCTGTTTTTATAGTACTTCATCCAATTTGGATTGTTTCCCTCTTTTAAGATATTAACATTGAAAAGATGAACCTTATATTGTTTGTTTGTTGGGCTGGTCTACCAACATAAAAAATGGGCCTTATCTCCTTGTGGTGTCACGAAAGAGTCAGTGTTCAGTAAGAGATGAGCTTTGACAAATATATATCTTTGTTGCCTGAGCATTTCAGAAGAGACCATAAAATATGGATGAGTCATGTCCTTCTGCAAATAATGGGGAAAAAATTAAACAGATGCACTAAAATGCCCTAGGGCTTGTTCACATTTCCAGCTAGTTTTAATGTGAATAAGGACCAGCAACAGTTTCTGGAAGGTAAGAATGGACAATGTTGTCTTCTACTCATGTAAAACCACTTACAAAAATGTGACCTTCAGCAGTGTTTTCCTGCTCTAAGTTGAAAGTAATAATTCCTAGTTTGTGTTAACTCAGGTTTTGTTGTTCAAGTAGCCTGCTATGCTTAAATTTGTTCCTGGCAGACCCCTGCAATTTAATTGGTTACTATGCAGAAGTGAGAATGCTCCCTCACCATTTCCTCAGTTTTTCCTCAAGAAAGGTCTACTGCAGCTTTTGTTCCACACCTTATTTAGTTGTTTACCGGTTATACCACTTGATTATCAGACTGTGAAACCTGGTTATTTGGGCTATTTGAGTGGGATGTATGAGTGAAACCCTTCTAGCTCAAGTGACTGGAAAAATGACAAAACGGTGCCAAAAACAATGAAATCCTAGTGAAAAAAATAATTCAGGGAAGGACAAATATAATCAAAATATATTTCTGCCAGGTATTAAACCAAGGATGTTCTGGATACCAAGTGTTTTAATTGCTTACACCACTGAGAAAGGACTGTAATAGAAGTTGCAGCAGGTTTTCTTAAAGAAAAGCTTGGAAAATATGAGGGGGCATTCCTGCCTTTTAACAATAACGAATCAAACTGCAGGGGTTTGCTGAGAACAAACTAAAGGGCAGCAGCATGTTGGGAAAATGCAAGAAAGGGGTATTTATTTTCAAGCTGCTGTGCCATACAGGTGCCTTTAAGCTATACATTTGAAACTCCCAATTTAACTTTTTATATATATTGTGTTTTACACCCACATCTGTTCAGTAGAGAGCCAGACAGATTGGTGTGCTATGGTGGTTAAGATGATAGAGTAGGAATAGGGAGACCAAGGTTCCAATCCTTCCCAAAACCAGAACATGGCTGGATGACTTTGGGCCAGTCTTGGCTGGGAAGTTGAAACAGGTATCTGTGAATCTATACCAGATCAGGATGGTAGCAACAGGGAAGTTGTTGTTGAGAAATTAGGTGGATCTAGCCAGAATTAACTCTCAAAGATTGATGATCAGAATAATCCTTTTATTGTAAAGTTATGAACTAACATTCTGATTGCATTTTTCCCTAGGTACATCCTTCTATCACAAGGTAACAAGAGTGAAACCAAAAGTACAGGTAAAATACCTTTTATAACTGGTGGGAAGGGAATGCATAGTGATGCATCATGGAACCTGTAGTCTTAACCGGTGTGATGACTGTGGCAGCATTCTCTTGTGTGGATAAAGCAGTCTGGCATTCTGTCTTAACAGTTGTCATTGTATCCTGTAATCTGATTTGAATTGAATCTTTGGCAAACTGCTGCCAAAGGTCTTAGTCTAGACAGTATTTTCTTAAATTGGCATAGAGTCAAAAGCAGCATTCAGGAGCAACTGGAGGGTGCGGGAAATGGTGGCCACCTGAAACCATGATCACAATCATTCTTGGAAAGAAAGTATGGAAATGGTGTATATTCTTTTTGTCTGTACTTTGTAGAAGTCAATAGTAAAAAATGCACACATATTTTTTTCCCAAATAGTTTCATCTTTTCTAAACATATACAACACATGTATTCCATAACTTCATATAAAAAGCTATTCAGTCTATTTCAGTCTCAAGTGGCAAGCATTTAATGTATTCAAATTTTATGTTTATTCATTATGCTTAATTTGGCCATGGTTAGGGTTGGGGTTAGGAGGTATAGGCTGGAGAGATGCTGACCAGCTTGGGGAAATTTGCCCTTAAAAGCTGGCCATCAGCTTTCCAGTTAACAACTTAAAGCCCCACACAATCAGGCACCCCATAAATACTCCGCACAGAACAGCCCACTTCACACATAGAGACGTTCCCTAAGGATCGGCTCCAGCAGAATCCAAAAGCCTGGAAGACAATCTGGTCCTGGTGACTTAGATTGGAACCTGCAAGTTTGCCTTTATTTATTCCCAAAACCAGAACATATTATAAAGGTCAACATTCTTTTTCCTAGGCAGGATTAACCTTCTATGCTTTTTTCTTTTTAAGAAAACTTTTTAATCTGATATTTTTTCACTTGAGTAAAAGTATTTACATATTTAAACTGATATATTATTTAAATACTGCAGCTCAGTGATTAGCTGTAAACTCGATTATGCTGTTCAGTCCCATATATTTAAGCTAAGGATGAAGACTGTTGCCATCCAGATGTTGAACCATAATTCCTAGCAACCCAATGGCTAATGATTAATGACACTGGGAGTTTTTTTCCTAGGAACATCTGGAAAAGCAAAACATCTTCAGTCTGTTTTAGTTGATGGAATTAAGGTATATTTAATTTGCATTGTATTATACTCATTTCATACAGTAGCTAATATATGAAACAACTACTGGTAGTATCTTCCTAAGCAATCATCCATGAGTGGACTCATTCTTAAAACAAAAAAGCATATTGTGAATTTATGAGATACAAATTGCACTGTAATACATTTTGCTCACAGCAGTCCTACTGGATTCAACAAAAAGTCCTTCTACTGCTGTATCTGTCCAATGTGGCATTGTCTTTCCACTGAATTATCTTTTTAATTCTTATCTTTATTTCTTTTCATTTTCCCAGTGTGTGCCTATCAACTTTAGAGAATGAACAGAGTAGCTACTGGGAATGCACAGAAGACCCATAGACAAACCATTCCATTCACAGAACAACTGGCCTGGTTCCATGTCTGAATGAAAATGTGTTTTGGGTGCTTGGGTATACATATGGAATTTCAAGCAGGATTGGCTTGGAGGGCTTACAAGTATGATAAGATCAAGGCTGAAGAGTTTCCTTGGTGATGGCATGTCCAGATATGAGCAGTAGCAGTGGCTGAGGGGAAAGGAGAAGGATGAGAAGATGCTGGGAAGGTTATGGGCAGGCATCTGGCAGGGAAGTGAGAGGAGAAATGTATATCACACTGGCCCTATGATTTACCCCAAGATATGACTTTATCATTCTTGGATTTTATTTCTACCCAAACGCAGAATAATCAAAATGCTCCCAATTTTGTATCTACTGAACTGTAACTAATTTGAAAAGGTTCAGCAAGCTTGCCAATCACACTACTTTGTTGTGGGCTTGAAGCAAAAGCTATTTCATGGTTTATGCACATTCCTGGTGTCTACTGAATCGTCCATGTAATCTACTTGTTGTTTCATGGATCCCAAAATACGGAAAATTCTACTTCACACAATTGCATCAGATTGATAGATATGGTATTTCACTATCGGTGAGCATTTTGGGGTTCAGTATGCACTTTCAAAAGTATTGAGTAAGTAAAAAGCACATATAAATTAATATTACAAATAGTTTTACCCATAATCTAATGAAAGAGATATATAACCAGAATTAGTATTTGTCAAGTCCAAAAAAATGCAACTGCACATTTAGATGTGACACATTGAGAGATCTTCCTTTATGCCCTGTTTGAATAAAAAGTGCATCTCCTGATGTTGATGAATAATGTACATCAGAGTCACTAACTGTGTGTCTACAATTTGTTTATAGATACTAGTGGATTGGGGTCATTCCCCGTGGTTAGCTGAATGGAATAGTAATTCTTTATATGTTTGTTAGCATTTTAATATGGGACTTCATATTACCCTCTCTTCTATTTGGTGCAGTGATTGTAATATTCAGCTAGTGCATTTTATTTCAAGTTTCGCCCTGTAACAAGATCAGTGATACGTTGATCATAGTCCATTTCACCAAAAGTACTTATAAGTTTTTAAAAATTAATGCCAGATTGGGAAAACATTGTTTGTGGTTCTTCATGATGTCTCCCCACATTTGCCCACCATCCAGATGCACCGTAAAAGGCATTGTTGTTCAGGTTAATGCAGTTGATCATAAAACACGGTGAGGACAAACCTCACTGAGGGATGTCTGTTTAAAAAAAATGGTTTGGCTGCTCACCAAGCTACAAGGTTTCCAAATAGAGTCTGAATCCCAGAGAGAGATGTTCCAGCTAAATATAGCCATGGCAGAGTTCAGAGTTGACTTTTTTCATCAAGCATACTTAAAATAGTCTGGCAGAAGCTCATTCTTGTGTTACAACAAAAGTGTGCATGTTGTGAGATTGCATTTTTATAAATCACCGAGCACTTCCATAATTCCAGAGAAAGACTTGCCCATAAGCAGTTGAAAGGATGGATGGTTTTTGTTTATTGGGATGTTCCTTAGTTATGATGAAATACATAGAAGAGGACAAGAACTATAAATACCAAGTTTGGTTAACTGCACTGTTTGTAGAAGACTGCAGGGAACGGATAGATTTTAATATGTGTGAATTGTTTCATGCAAGATGAGGCACACAAGAAATGTGCCTCTAGTGGAATTAAAGTCCATTTAAAAAAAAAACCAACACCTTGGGGATGTGATAAAGGTCACTCTTGTAAAGGGCTGACAAAACAAAATACTAGATATATTGAAGGGGACATATGTCATTAAACTTCTTTTGGCAATGTCAGGAGGTGCTGTTTCATCCTCAGTGTATTAAAGGAATTTTAAGGAAAGTAGGAACAAGATGCAATCACTTTCGCTCTGCTTCACTGAATTTTGAATGAAGTGCTGAATGTGCAACAAAATAAAAATATATTATATTATAGCTCTGAAAGAGATCTTAAGAGATTTCTTTACTATTCTATTCAATACAGGATCTACAGCACACAGTACAAGTATGGAAGGAGCCTCAAGTCTGTTTATTTCACTACTGAACAGCTCTTTTTAAGGTCATTTGTCATTATGTGAAACTTTATCTTTCTGCCCACTGCTTTTAATCCTGTATCCTTGGAATATAGAGAACCTTTTAGTTTGTTATTTCCAGACTACTAAACCTATGCCACTCTTTAAGATTCTGTTCTCAAAGCTTAAACATTACTCAACTATTCCTTTTGGGATTTTGCAAGCCCTTTATTGCCTTGGTTACCTTCCTGGGGATATAGTTTACCCTTTGTTTCCAGAACTGGCCACAACCTTCTAATTAAAGAATTACTGCCATTTTTAAGGATGTTTGGGAAGTTGGCCATCTAGAGATTAATCCGTTTGACCCAGCATGTTTTGAGTTTTGATTTGTTTTGTTTTCATTTTCTCAGTTATTTTTGCTGACATCATCTACCATGCTTGCTGTTTTTAAACTTTAGGGTTTGTATGTTTTGTTGCATGTTTGGATATATTGGTGTATACAGTATATATTCCTATGCATGTATATTAATGTATGTAATCATTGACAGTTTACCCAGAAAACCTTGGTTATTGGGTTATTTAAAAATAAAATAAACAAGTGCTTGAGATTGCAATGTGAACTGTCCTGATACTGGAGTACACAGGAAGGATACAAGTTTTAAAAAGAAAAGAAAAGCAGTTAACGTAAATAAATGATAACTCGGGATGAATGAGTGAACAAATCCATTATTAGATATTATTTTGGAAAATAAATATAGCTTGTCCTCTTTCCAAGGTCCTTGTATTGTTTTGTCCGTCATAACAACGTGATAAATAAATGTTTACAGAATACTAACATTATAATGCTATAATAGTACAACACATGTCAACTGCCACTTTGCACTAGTCTGAGAAGTAACACACCAAAGTATCAAGTGTGGGAAAGGCAGAAAAATAAGCAATAGATTTAAACTAATAGAAATCCCTCTATAGAGTTTAACTGGCTGCTTAAATTGGCTTCTTCCTAGTGAATATCTAACCATGACATGTTTGGGTTCTGGAGAGGTTCTGCTGAGTTTGTCATGGGAAGTCTAAAAACTGACTTCAAACCAAACATTGATTTTCAAATCAACGTTAGGGAATTCGATTTGTATATATTTTATATACAATGAAGCAGTAATAAGGAACACACAACTAGCCCACAAACTGGAATATATTTGACCTGGCATTTTTGATCAACTATCTTGGTATTTGTAACAATACTCTCTTCCTTCTTTACCAGCTGTATGACACCTGGACTGCTGTTAGCATGACAATATCTCTAAAATACAAATTTGAGGACAGCACCTGATAAATACAAGGGCCCCTAATAAAATTATAATTCCCAGGGTTCCTAATATCTAAATTACTAATTTAGCAGCATTCCATGTACCAAGAAAGAAAGGTGGAAGAAAAGAAGAAATGAGCAGAGATTTCTCCCATCACCGTTACAAAGCATGGGAAGAGGAGTAGGTGGATGCACTGAAAGCCATTTTATTCCAGGTTACAATCAAAGCTGAAAAAAGCAATAAGACATTTTGTTGTTTCCCTTACGTGGGAGATAACTAGTGTGAGATGAGCAAGATATTTTAAAAAGAAGTTCACCTTTGCTTTCCCATATACAGCAATATCTTTGATTAAGTAGAATGTGTCAAAAGGGTGCATAGGCCAATAACTTTGTCCTCTGATCATTCTTCAGAAGAACCTTTACAATGAACAAGAACCAAATCTGGAAAACAAGACAGAATTGGAATGGGAAAGGGAAAGGGAGTAATGCAAGCATGCATCTGTTTCCAGATTAGTTTAACTGACTATGTGCCATCAAGTGGGTGTCAACTCTTAGCAATCACACAGACATATTTTCTCCAAGAAGATCTGTTCCTGCCTGGTCTTTCAAGTCATCAAATGGTACACCCATCACTGCTGCAATCAGCTCTAACCATCTGGCTGACTTCTTCCTTTCATCTTTCGAGCCCACAGAGTTGGCCTCCTCTGGGTGCCGTCGGCCAGACAATGTCGGCTGGTGACACCCAGGGGGAGAGCCTTCTCTGTGGGTGCCCCCACCTTATGGAACCATCTTCCACCTCAGCTGAGGACAGCCCCGGATCTCCGCTCTTTCAGGCGAGAGCTAAAAATATTCCTTTTCCGGATGGCTGGCCTGGGCTGAGGGGTTTTTTATTTATTTGTTTGGATCTTTATACCGCCCTTCTCCTGGAGGACTCAGGGCGGTTTACAGGGCATTAAAAACACAAAGTACAAAAATTAAAATTAATTATAACAAAACACGCCCTCACAAACAGATTAAAATCGGTTGTTAAAATCCCCTCAGTCCAGGCCGGCAGATGTAAACAGCAGGGTTTTCAACTCCTTGCGGAAAGTCTGGAGGTCAGGACTGTATCAATTGAACCTAATGCACTTAGTCATGGGTAGCATGCTGGTAGGAAGTTTGGCTTAGATTCCTAACGTTAAACAATAAATCTATTTATTGTGTGAAACGAACTAAACTTCCCATACTTTTTGTCCATTTATATGGTGCCCCACATCCTCACATTTATGCATTTTATAAGATTCTCCATTATGAGAAGAACCATTGTTTAAGGCCAGTGAGCAATATTAATGAATAGAAAATAAAAACAAAACTAAAACTTTTCCAAATATATTTGTAGCTGCTAAACCTGTTTTAGGAGAGAAGTGTGGAAGCACATCAGTCTTGCACAAACCAAGTAAAGCTATGTTCAGTAGCTGCCAGGAAGAGTGGATCGGGAACTGCATGAATTCTATTCTGAATTTTGATTGTAATCTGATTTATGAATTAAGGTAAAGAATCAATTATTCACTTGTACAATATCAATCTTTAAAAGTAAGACCTTGTTTTCCTTTAGCTTATCTAAAACTTAGCTACAAAATAATCTTTATAGCAATTATAACCATGGGTAATCACAAATGCATCTGAGTGTGCACCTATGAGTATGTATAAGTGTATATATTTGTTCTAAAGGAAAATAAACATACACATTGCAGTAAGCAAGTATATATCAAGCTGCTTCCATACGTTTGATTTCGGGAGAAGGGAGGTATAAAAATTTCAACAAACAAACACAGAAACAAATAAATATCTAGATAGCAATCTGATGAAAGTTTCATTGAACTATGGATGCGGAAGAGAACACATACTACACTCTACATTTACATAGGCAGTACTTATATAAGTGTAATATTTTGGTCTTTATGTTCACGCCACACTAGGAGTAATCATCTCAATTTTGTTCCCTTCTGGAAACATGAGACACTCTCTATGTTACAAATTTTTATTTATCAAATTGTAACATACAAAAATGAGAAAAATGAGAATCATAGGAAAACAGAGAAGGTGAAGGGAAGGAAAAGTGATGGATAAAAGAAAAGCATTGACTTCCAAATTTTTTTGGCACAGGAAAATAAGGTTATAACATACAATCTCAACTTTTTACTTTTATATAATAATATGCTAATACATTATTTCTGATAATGTATTAGTATATCTACTGTAATCAGCAAAACCCAAAATCAAAGTTTCATTTTTTTTCCACCTCAAGCACAAAGCCCAGAAGTGGTTTTCACATAGAAACAAAATTAATTTTATTCTTTTCTTCAATCACAGCAGTCAATGTAGCCATCACTGCTAAGTCCATCAGAGTTAGCAGCATTCAGCCATTGTATGAATCAAAGTATCCTTCCATTTTTGTGCAGCGTTCTTGGTGCCCTCAACATATATAACAACAAAATTCCACTTTTTTCAAGTTCTTTGTCCATTAAGCCCAAAAGAAAAGTTTCTGGTTTTGTATTCACTTTAAAATTTTCTATATTAAGATATGAATCCTACACCAATATTTCTCTGCTTTGTCAAAAGTCCACCCTAAATAATAAAAAAAATTCTTCCTTTACATTTACATTTTAGAACATGAGACTCCTCTGAGCAAAGTTCTGGTTGCAGCAGGCCCTCATTTTTTATTGGCTAAGAGGACATATTTTCTGCCATTTCTTTGAAATAAAAGATTAGATTAAAGCAGTGTTTCTCAACCTTGGCAGTTTGAAGATGCATGGACTTCAACTCCCAGAATTCCCCAGCCAGCATTG
>JANHFR010004514.1:50253-64279 GCA_032468015.1 Mimophis mahfalensis
TTTGTAATTGTATTTGTTTTAATTGCCCTGTACACCGCCCTGAGTCCTCCAGGAGAAGGGCGGTATATAAATTTGATAAATCAATCAATCAATCAATCAATCAATCAATAAATCCCCTGTGCTTTAAATAGTCTCTATGGGGATTTTTGTACTAATATAAAGTTTTATAACATCATATGTATTGTAGATACATCCCATGTATCTACAATAATGTAGAATTCATATTATTGTCTTCTACATTGTTAAAAGGAACACTTAGATCTATGGTACTTATTCTCTAGAGATGGGCAGTTTAATGGCTCCATTATATAAGACTTCAGGGATAAACTTGGCAGCATGCGTGAAGAGTAACAGTGGTGACCATGCCATTCCAGAAAGCATGTAAATCAGCCCATAGGGTGGCACTATTTTTATTTATTTTTTTAAAAAGGAACCTTCTGCCTTTCTTGCTCTGCATCAAAAGCAGCACTAGCCAACAATCTGTGATCCCCCTTTCATTGTAGGCAATGGCTCCACTCCCATTGGCTCATGGTGCTAGAGCAGGCCCGTCCCCTCCCCTCCTCCATGACCATTTGGTCCTGGCCTGCTGGAAACTTCAGTTTTTTGTTCTAATCAAGCCATAGGTGAACCAATGGATCTGCTGGCTTTTCGTGTTTTCCCCCCCAGCCTATCTGGAAGCAGTCAAAACAGCAAAGTTTTCTTTTCTCCTCTTTCTTTCTTTTTAAGATCTGGAGATGTCCCAAAGCAGAGAAATGGTGACAAGAGAAGAGGTAGTGGCAGCCAGTGGAGAGGAACACAATGGGAAACAATCCTGTGCATAGATAATAAACAAACAAACAAATAAACAAGCAAACAAACAAACAAAATAACAAAATAATAAAATAAAAAAGAGCCTCGGTGGTGCAGAGAATTAAAGTGCTATTAAGTAACACTTAGCTGCCAGCTACCTGCAATTAAGGCAAGTTCAAATCTCACAGTCAGCCTTCCATCCTTCCGAGGTAGGTAAACTGAGGACCCAGATTGTTGGGGGGCAATAATCTGACTTTGTAAAAAAAACACCGCTTGGGGGTGTGGGGCGACTGCCCTAATAAGCAGGCATATACTGTACAAAGAATGAAGGCTAATGTTTCAAGAGGTTGTAAGCTGCCCTGAGTCTCCAGACAAGGGCAGCATATAAATGGAATATAAAAAAAAATACAATAATAATACTTAAACTAACAAATAAATAAACAAACTAAAAAGAAAACAAAACCAACCAACAAAAAACTCAAAGGACAGACTTTATGGACCTTTTCCTGCCATCAGTTTTTTTAGCCTTTTCTATGTGTGTCTGATATGAGAAAAAGTGGTTGCACAAGAGTGTATAATGAAGCAAACAGCCCCAAAACTTATTTCCGACAATAAAAGGATGAGAAAAAAATCTCACACACACACACACACACACCTTCTCTCCCAGTATGGATGTACATTCCTGTTCCCCTGAATTAGAGTTCACAATTCTGAGTGGTTGAAAGTATCCAAAGAGGGCTTGCTGGGAAGAAGTCTCTCTTTGGTCTGAGTTAAAGGGCTGGGGATGAAGCAGAGTTTTTGCCAGATTTCTCTTGAAATTGTATGGATTTTCCCCCACTTTGCTCACCGATGGGCATGTATAGGTAGTCCTTTACAACCATTTATTTAGTGACTGAAGTTATAATGGCACTGAAAAATGTTACTTACGATCCATTCACAAATTTGGGACCTTTGCAGCATCCCCACAATCATGCGTTTACAATGGTTGTAGCATCCTGGGTTCCCGGGATTGCCCTTTGTCACCTTCCCATCCAGCTTCCCATAAGCCCCATAAATAGGGGAAGCCAGATTTATTGAGGACTGTGAGATTTCACTTAACAACCACGGCACCAAAACCTCACAACTCACTTAAGAACTGCTTTGCTTAGTAATAGAAAGTTTGCCCCCAATTGTGGTCATAAAATTGAGGAGTATCTGTACTGTGCTCATTGAGAGCAAGTCATGGAGCAGAGCAGTGGTGGGATTCAAATTTTTCTACTACCGGTTCTGTGGGCGTGGCTTAGTGGACATGGCTATGCTGTCAGCCAATCAGAGGTGATATTTTCTGGTGTCGGCCAATCAGAAGTGGTTCTCCAAACCAGTCAAAATTATTGCTACCGGTTCTCCAGAACCTGTCGGAACTGGTTGAATACCACCTCTGGAGCAGAGGAATCAGACTAGAATGTCTCTATGAGAAAAAGTGGTTGCACAAGTGTGTACAACAAAGCAAACCGCGTCCCTTCCAGAGATAGTGACCCATGAATAGTGATACTTCATACTCACAGATGGAAACTCTCTGTCCTTCTGCCTGTTTAGAGAAAGATAAACAATTGGCGCTTATTTTTCTGGGCCAGGTGGAAAGGGTAAACAAAGCAGGGAAGCTCTGCAGTTGGGAGGGTGGGATAACCATTGTCCAGTAAGAACACCTAGCCAGCATTATAGCCAAAGCTTGAAATCTTGACAGCAATTTCCCAAGATGCGGTTATTTCCAATCAGTGTCAGCACCGGAGACAAGCAGCTTAAGGCTACTGTGCAGAATTCTCCCAACTGTCATAAAGAATCACAGAAACTGGATCTATGCTATGCATGGACTAATCCAACCATTATATTATGAGAGGGGGAGAAAAAGGCCCATCTGGGTCAAGATCACATATATACACATGCTTTAAAAAGTTAAAGTTAATACAAGTCTGTATTACATCATGATTCATATTTACTCACTTGCCTCCCATGTGTGTGTGTGTGTCTCCCTCCCTCCCTCTCTCTCTCTTACACACACACACACACACACACACACACACACACACAATCACATACACACACATGGGGGGAGCACTATTTCAATGCGAATGTGTGTGCCTGGCAGCTATTCTTGCACATTTTTGAGCAACATTCCTGGGCATAGCTCAACTAAGCGTAAACCGATTCCATGTCTCATTATAGGAACAGAAGAAAGTTACAGAGATTTTGGATGCCTTTCCCCAAAACTATCAGTTGGCTCCAACATTATTTTTGATTAGTGACATTTCTCTTGATTTAGCAAGTCATTCAGTGACAGATTAATAAAGTTGCAGCAAATGAGAGCCAAGCTTCCTGCAGCATTTCCTGATGTACTTGACATATTTCCACTGATGCTTTTCCAAGAACAGATTATCCAAGCAAAAATTATTGTTAAGAAAAACAGGGTAAGCCCGTTTGCTGATATGTCTGTGCAACTATAGACTATAATGGCATTTTAGGGAGGAGCGTGCAAATTAGCTCAAAAGACTCCCAAATGCTTGATCTTAAAACAGAAGTAGTTTATACTGTAAACCCTACTTAAAAATCTTATACATGGGGATCCAAAATATAATTTTACTGACAGAGGTTAATTTCAGTCACTCCATGCAGGACAATTAGCA
This sequence comes from Mimophis mahfalensis, assembly GCA_032468015.1. Taxonomy (NCBI): domain Eukaryota; kingdom Metazoa; phylum Chordata; class Lepidosauria; order Squamata; genus Mimophis; species Mimophis mahfalensis. The sequence goes on from JANHFR010004514.1 coordinate 53,703, forward strand.
AGTCTTTTCAGCTGTATTGGCAAGTTCTATTGAATAAATGCAGTATTTTGTATTATGGTACCAATTTTCATTGTAATGGATAAATTGATTTTTGTAGCCATTATGCTCTAATGACACTGGGGACTAAAAGCCAGCTGCCCAGTCTTCCAACTCTAGTGCTCAATTCTTTGCTACTGTGAGCTATCAGAGAAAATTCAGATATTGGAACAATGTCTTTAATGGCAGAATATTGGCAGTATTTGTAATATGTAGAACTCATACAAGTTATTCTGTTTCACATTATTTTAATGCCTAAAAAAATCATAATTATTATATGCCTAGAAAACACACACATCTGTGTTCTGAATGTGATTTATAATACCAAACTAAACACCGCTTTATTCTAAATAGAATGGTATAAATTTGATAATCAAAATTATTGATAATCATTTGTCAGATATAAGCAAGATACTATATATAAACAGAGAATAAATCCCACTCTATTCGAGTACTGATCATGTTACCTAGTTGGGTAATGTTTTTGTAATGTTTTTAATCTTGTGTTTTAATTAGTTATATTTTATAATTCTTAACATGATTTTATGTTTTTAATCTTTGATTGTGAGTTGTCTGAAAGATGGGTGGCTATTTAAATGTTTTAAATAAAATAATAAAATGCCTGCAAGCAAACAACCCACCTCCTCCTCATAAAGATCTTGTTGCTTCTGTCTTACTGTCAAAATAAAACAACAAATAAACAAATAAACAGAACCCATTGAGCAAATTGACATGGGCAGTATCAATTTGCATTAGGATGAAGACACAACAGAAAGGATTGAAATCCCCCCCCCCTTTATTTTTTTAGTCATAGTCTGAAGCACTGATGTGCAATATGGAGCCTATACCCACCAGGGCATCTTTTTTAAAATCCAAAACAGAGTGTGAGTAAAAAGCATGGATCTAGTATGAGCTCTGATGGTGCAGTGGTTAGAATGCAGTATTGCAGGCTAATTCTGCTGGCTGCCTATTACCAGCAGTTTGGCAGTTCAAATCTCCCCAGCTCAAGGTTGACTCAGCTTCCCATCCTTCCAAGATTGATAAAATGAAGACACGGATATTGGGGGCAATATGCTCACTTTGTAAACTGCTTAGAGAGGGCTGTAAACATGGTGAAGCAGTATATAAGCCTAAGTGCTATTGGTATTCTAGAAGGTGAAATTGAATCTATCTTTTTCTAATGATCACATGGCCACATCTATGCAATTTTCCTGGCATTTAATTCAAGAGGGCTTTGTCATTGCCTTCTTTTCTTTTGTATAATTTTCTAGCCGTCGTGGCACCTTAAACAATTCTATTCCTAAACACGAGTTTGCTTTGCCCTTGTGAAGTGGTCACCTCCACAAACAAGCAGAAAAGTAGAAATGAATTAATAGTACTGATTCCCAATTGCCACTTGCTTTCTTGATTAAGTTTGTATCTGTTTGCATTTTACAAGGTCAAATATATGCCTGCTACTGCACATCTAGCATTCATGGGCCTTTCAATCCTCTAAGCTTAATTTTGAGCTTAGAAATTCATCCCGATTTGGTGAAAACTTTGCAGAGACAAACAACCTGGAATCTAACTTCAAAAATTCTCTGTGAGCACGCAACTGGCATCAGCTTTCCGTGTTGCCTGCACAGTGAAGGGAAAAGGAGAGAAGGGAGAAGAAAGCGGGTAGCTGAAAGATATGAAAAGGTAACCTAATCCTTTTTTAACTGTGGCTTTGAATAAATGCTTCAGAAAGAATCTATTTTTCAGGGGGGGGGAAGAGTTCCCCACCTCCAGCTTCCATTCATCTGACAAAGTGACCTTTGTGGTCTGAAAGCTTACACCACTCTACTGGGCAGAACATGGAACAAGGGACGTAAAGGACAGGAAGGCAGCTTCTAGTTGGATGTGAATTTTTAAAAAATCAATAGTGGAACCAGTTATTTAGAAGCACTGAGAACTTTCTGTGTTTGGATGCCCTTCAGCAGTGCTTGGGCAGCCACTCAAGTTAAGGTGTATGCTTTAATTTGTTGCTAAAACACATTGTAAGCCACCCTGAGTCTTCAGAGAAGGGCGGGATATAAATGGGATTAAAATAAATAAAATAAATAAATAAATTTGGTTTCCTGGGGGCAAGCAGGGGATAGGATTGAATAACTTTGATGCCCATTTTTCAAAAAAAGGAACTTTGGGTTTGGGTGATGTGTTCCATTCTGTTCACACTCCAATAAAAGGGGCACTGCTAAGGTGGAGGAATAGCTTTTTTAAAAAAACAAAAAACAAAACTAGAGTACAGAAGAGGATGCAAAGACCAGGCTTTAAAATCTGTTTATAGCTAAGAAATAAAATACGGGAAGAAGCGATCTTTTCTTGTAGTATCAGAGATAGTGATAAGTCACTGAAATTGCATCTGACGAAGGAGAAAGTCATTTCTTCACATATCTCTTTTTTTTTCTTTACTGTTTTTCTTTACTATTTTTTCACAGGGTTTTTTTTTTGTATTTTTAGTTTACATTAGTTTTTTTAATCTTTGTATCTGTAAATTTTAATAGCAATTCTTATATAAAAAGGACGAGGATGCATAGCAGCTGCTGGGCCCTTCGGCTGAACTCCCTCTATAACTTTCCACATTTTGGTGCTTAGCCAATCATGGCTGTTCCCTAGAAATGAATCAGGGCAGGAATGGGTTAATAAGTCCTAGGCCATGCTGGGTGAAGAAGTTGAATAAAGAACTCCTAGAAGAAATGACATGCCACTTCTGCAATTATTGCCCAGAGAACACCACCACAATTTCTTCAGGGAAGTCTTCTTGCAACTGTTGGCAAAGCTAAGGCTGAGGAAACTTTCAGAAGAAACCTTTCTTGACCACAGGGGTTCTTTAAAAGTTGACAAAAGCGATCAACTCTAGTGATCAACCCATACTGTAATAGAGCTTGCTGCTTAATTGAGCTCCATGACCCATCCACATTTCACATTATTTTTCCTCCAAAATAACAAATACAGTACATTGTTTCCATTTCACACAGTTTCACAAATTAGATCAAGAAAGTTATTTCCCAGCATTGCATCAACATTGATTCTGGCTAAAGCTAGAAGATGGCAAAGTCATAAAATTTGCTTTGCTACAGTATTTTGTCTGATCCATTCTGCTTCCTCCACCAGCCAACTGAAGTCCATTAGGTGAGTGAGTCAGCTGTCCAAGGCAGAGATGCCAGGGCAATGTTGCTGAGTTTGATGGGAGATCTATCTGGGCATGCTACATGCCTTGAAGATACAGAAGCTAAAATAAGATTCCATTGCCAATCCAGATTATTCCTATAGATGAAGTAAGGAGGTGACCTTGTTCTTTGTTTCAGGCCTTCCCAGAGAAACCGGGACACTGGGTAAAATTGATAGGACATTTCGATTAAGGTTCAAAACGTCCATGCTGTCTGGGCTTTCTAAGGGTTGTAGTCCAACTTTTCTGGACAACACCAGGGTGGGAAGGCTGCCTTATTGTAGTTTGATTTAATTTTTAAATTTGTACGCTGTGCAGCTCCCAGTACTTCCTGGTGCTTTACAAAATAAAGACATAGAAAAATAGCAATAGAACAATGAAAACAAAAGGAACAAAATTTGAGTAAATCAGCCAACAAGAAGAGACATACCCACATGAATTAGGGCTTCAATCACCCTAGCCAAAGTGCTGAATAAACAACAGGATGGGACCCAACCATTATATGCAATAATAAACAGTCATGGCATTTTCCTTTATAGACATTGCGGGGGGGGGGGGTCATAACCAAAATAGCCTGTCCTTAATTTTCTTCAGTGAAAATACAAATTTAGAGATGGCTATCCTATATCTCAGGATAATATTATCCAGATTATGCACTATAACGAAAGTTCAGTCCATTGACTCCTAATATGCATCCTTCCACTGAAGACAGATCCATTAGGACCCAGATGCTGTTTGAAGATATAATGATAATAGCATATCCCTGGTTCTGATATTTTGGCATAGAATGCCTTACAGGTCTTGAGAACACAAAGGAGGCAGCCAGACATTTAAGGAAGGAAAGAGGGGTGTTAAAGATTTAAAAGTCCAAGGGAGGAGAAACTCGTGAAAGGCAAACTTGGAATAACCACAATTTTGGACCATAAGACTCACTTTTCCCCCCAAAAAAAGTGGGGGGGAAATGAGGGTGCATCTTTTGGCCTGAATGCTGTCCAGCGCATGCACGAGCGGGGGCAAGCACTCTCAGAACAATGGAGCTAAATATTTTAGTATACCAGTGCTATTTGGTTCAGAATATTCTTTTCTTGTTTTCCTGATCTAAAAACTGGGTACATCTTATGGTCAGGTGTGTCTTATGGTCCAAAAAATACTGTAAATTGCAGGGAACAATTATTCTGGTAGCTCTCAGTGTTTTGTTACATTACCCTACTGGCAATAAAGTTCTTCTCAGAAATCCAACCGATTCCTTTTTCCTGAGTTTGCCAGCCTTTCAGGATTAAAAGATATGCATCAAAGTTTCCACTAAGCTTGTCAAACAGCATGTGACTTTGTAGATGTATTTCTGCAAATAAAAATGTGTTGCTAGAAGTTAAAGGAAAGTATGTACCTGCAGATGTTCTTCCTAAGCGGCAGGAAGTGGAAACATCACATACCAAACAGCTATATCTACAACATATATACAAAACAGTTATGTAAGCTGCAAAATTGGTGGCTGTGCAAAGGAATTGTATTCACACAGAGATGTAGACATGGAAAAATGATATATGTGGACTTGCTTTTGGCCCCACCTGGCCAATGAACTTGACCATCCAGCTGGTAGGAAGTACGACACTGCAGGAATCTTCTTTTAATTTCCTTTCATAATTTATAAAGCTGCCTACTTCTCACAAGTGACTTTGGACTAAAATACAGAAAACCTACCACATGCAAGCTGTAGCACCCGAGGATAACCAATCCAAAAACCACACCAATAACAACAGAGCTCATCCATCCACCTGATCCAAATATTTGGGGAAACAATTGGGTTTTCAACATCTTGCAAAAGATTGGATGCATCCATATCTGAGCTAGCCCAGAATGATACCATGATAAAAACAACAACAACAACCACTGATATATCAAGGAGAATCAGATGGATGCACCATCCACAACCTGAGCCCCTTACTGATCATTGACACATGCAATCAATGGTGTCTCAGTGGTATAACCTGGCTGGAATCCTGACTACAAAAGGTATATTTGGTGTAATTCTCATGCATGGAAGAAGCATCTGGGACAGCATCTGAAGGCATATTCCAGGACATGCACCTTCGGGAGCAATGAAATGATTCCAGACTTTCAAATCCCTTCACAACTGAGGTGCATAGCTTTTTAATTAATTAAAACAACCCTACAGGTAAAATACACTTTCTTCTTCCTGTAGGTAGCAAGAATAGCTTATGCTATCTTATCTTTGACAGCATAAGCTACCTTGACAGAATGTTTACCAAAGGTGGGGGGATGAAAAGAGAATCTTTAGGATGTACAATTGCTGGTAGAAAAGTAGTAGGGTGATACGTGATCTGTTGCAAAGAGTGAATTTTTGTCAAAAGACCTCAGTGTGGTTCTAAGTGTGCCTTAGTGCCCCTTTTGTAATGTGACTGTGAACTGTATAAAATTTACAAAAGACATAGCCTGTAGCTACACTGTCTTTTTAATATGAAACCATTTGGAACTAAAATATTGTGATTTTTAGTTGCATTTAATTAGATCTTTTTCTTCTCCTAGGCTTTGCAATTCAGTGTACCAACCTTAGAGAACGAAAAATAAAACCCAAAACTTAAGTATGAGACTATTTGTATGATACACTAAAACTCCAAAAATTTGTAAAAGGGCTGCAATTAGAGCCTGGATGGCTTAAGACTGTGTAGTACAAATATTTTATTTAATTCAGTCCAACTTACCATGTGTCCATTCTTGAAAATAAGCACACCGGTTGGGTGCCCCACATGGAGCTCTGAGAGCAACAGATAAGCCAAAACCAATATTTGAATTGCCCCCCCAGCCCCGGCCGCCTTTGTGGTTTTCTTTTCCTGCTCATTTGAGCTTATGCATAGCAATTATTTCAACTGCTTGATGAGCAGATAACAAAATCTGAATATGGTACACTGTTGTTGGGAGCTTTGTTTTGATTATTTAAGATTTCCTGCTTATGTTATTTTATACAGCATATTTAAAAGGCAGTGAGCTACAACTCCATGGTCCTTTTGAATTACTCCCTTTGCTATCTGTTCATTCCTCCTTCTTTGAGGTATATTTCATAGACTGAACTTAGTGAAACTTATTCCAAGGCAGTTCTTAGGAATTTTACTTGTATTTAGTATCAACCTACCAAACAAGATATGAATAACCTGTCAGATTGAGGAATATATGAAATAATTCTTAAAAATAATGTATCCATAGTTAACAGGAAGAAAATCAAGTGACATGCTCTATTCAATGTTGTGCAGAACCAAATATTAAGGTCTTCAACTTCAAAAGGAGAAAAGAAAATATCTATCATACTCAGTTAGATTGTTGATACTTATACGATGGATTAACACCATGCTGTGATCTTACACATAGTTCTTCAGAAAGAAGCCCCAATGAATTCAGTGGGATTTTATTCCAGGTAAATGTTTACAACGTGGTGACTCACAGCAATCCTAAATGTCCCATGGCTACAAAAAGAGTATTTCCTCAATGAACTAATCCATTTCTTCCTTAGGATGAAGACAAATAATTGTTAGTTTTCCTCATCTGTAGCATTAGAAATGGGATCCCCTTCAGCTGTTAAAGAGCTGCATTCTGGGAAATTTGAGGGCCATAAGAATTTGATGGAGTTCTATCCCGCTCTACCATATATATATATAACATCTCTATGTATCTATACCTGCACACACATGCATGCACAGACACACAAACACACACACATTCTTGAACACAGCCAGGGGTATGCAAAACAAAAAACCCCAACCACCCATAACTATCATTTTTGTAGATTAGGAGTTCTGAGATTTTTTGTTGCTATTGTTTGATTCAATGTTTCTTTCATGATTGTTTTTCTTTCCTTGAGCTACCCTAGTCCCTGGGTAAGCAAGTCCAATGTTGTGTCCTTTTCTAGTCACTTGAGGTGAAGAGTTTTAATCTCTGAAATCCTTTTGCCTCAAATAACTGGAGAAATTATGAAACAAAAACTGGTGGACATTTAAAAAAAAATACTCTGGGTGAGGTGGAAACGTGGGGAAAGAAAAGCAGTAATTAAAACTTAGTCTGCTTAGTTTCAAACTATTAGATTTCTGTTCACAAGGGAAATATTATAACTGTTGCATTGTTGTAGTATTAAAAGGAAAGGTAACTCTAGATTGCAAAGAACAAGGAAGGAGCTGTAACTTAAAGTTGGTCATTGCTTGTATGTCTACAGGTAGGGTTTGACTGTTGTTAACCACCCAGGGTTTTATTGTGTAATATTGATATAAATATTGAAAAATATAGATAGGCTAAGTAATCTTCAAGTTTTTCTAGCTTATTGAAGAAAGCCATAAGGTAAACAGGACCCCACATTTGCATTGGATAAGTAACATAATGCATAATTATCTCTTGAAATGGCTTTTTCCAACTGATTTAAAATCCATTTAAATCAAATTTTCAAACATAGTTACCAGTTTAGCCATTGTGTATCAGTTATATCATGTGTATTGCCCTTAAAAATGTTTGTTATGCCAGCCTTTGACTTTTCCACCCAATTTTTAATTCTTGGTCATAACCATCCTGACGTGCATCAGCATTTACTGATATTTTTTTTTCTAACTTTCTCTTCTTTTCTCTTTTTGCTTGTTTTAGATTGCAGAAGAGATGCTTATTCTAAAATAATAATGATTCACTGCCACTCTGTCTGTAAGCTATTTTCTCAGATTGTTTTTAAGAGTATGTAATTCACATACAGACATCAATCCCATTGTGGATGTTTATTAGACTCTCCTGCCCAGGGACCTTTCTCCTCCTTTAAGGCATTTGGAAGAGTGTTTTAGCCTTACAGCCACTCTGAAGAAGCTGCAAATTGCCCAGGGCTAATCACTAAGCTTCAGAGCTGAGAAAATATAATACTTCTAGACATCAGATGTCTAGCATATATCAGACTGTGTTGTGAAAAGGAATGATAATTTAAAGACAGCTCAAAATACTTTTCCCCAGTTATTTTGTTCCAAACCCTCAGCAAAAAGAGATGCAATCGTTTCTTTACAAATAGGATATTAAATCACGCTAATCTAATTTATTGTTTTAATGGTAATTTGGAATTCCAAGTTAATTGTAATAATTGTGATAAAAGACTGTTAATTGAAAAAAGTCTGAAAATAAAATGATATATATGCATTATATATGTGTATGCCTCTTGTATGTACAGTATGTAATTATATAATGTGCATGAACACATACAGACACAAAACCCAAATCCTGGGTTTTTAAAAATAAATTATTCTGCAAGATCTGATCTTCCTATTGGCTTCTACAAGCAAAGCAGGAGTCCTATAAAATCAGCCCATTCATCCTAGAGAAGAGGTTATGCTCCAGTTTATCACTGGATGTAGCCTCTTTATTGATGGAATCACAGCATATAATCATGTGAACCAAAAATGGTAAAGGATGGCAGTCACTCAAATACATGCTTTTTCAATCTGCATTTTCAGATTTTACAAAATCCCTGGGGAACCCCTGCCAGGTAAATAATACTGAAACAGAACAATGAGCTGACATGGCGTAAGGCAGCTTCCTATGTTCCATCAGTTTAAGTGAATTGAATGTTGGCCAAACTTGATTAAATTGCACTTTAATTTAGAATGATGTGGTTTCTTTGGATTCAGTGTTGGTGTAGTGCATAAACTTAGTTCATGATTCTGTTGCCTTTGTCCACTAATTCTACAACACATAAGAGTGATGTAGAATTGAATTCTACAACATATGAGAGTGATGTCTGCTGTTTTGTACTGGTCCATTTACAAACAATTAGCAATATTTTCTTCACTTTTCAATTATAAGAACAGTCCCCATCGCCTACATACAGAATCTCATTTCAACTTAGATTCTACCATTTCAGTCTAAAGCACGGACAGAGCTGTTAAACATTTTGTCAAAGATTTCCTGCTACCAGTTAGGTATCAAATATGGTTTTTCCCCATGAATTTCTCTGGTCTGAAGAACCAATCCAATTATGAATGCAAAGATCCCATGTAAGAAGAGAGGAGCAGAAGGAACGACTATGACTTAATGGATATTAGATGCCAATAACTGGAAGCATTCTTTGGTCTTAGAGAAATAAAAAATGTTACCTTCACAGGAAGTTGGTCTAATCTCTAAATCAATTTTTCCCATTACCCTATTCTCCATTACCATGTCACAGTTTTTGGATACTGCAAGAATAATTATTAATCAATCTAACTGAAGCATTTCTGTGCCATGATCAAGGAGATTAGACACTCTTGTAAATACACTGAAATAGGATTTCAGTAAAGCTGCTTATCTTTTCCATAGTAACAATACTTATTACCTGCCTCAGTAATTAGGATTAACAAAATTTGCCATCTCCTCTGCTGGCATCTTTCTAGTTTCCTGAGAGGCTTCAAGAGATGTAATAAATGATAAGATGCCTTGAGCAATGAGGGAATAAAACCAGTGGTAAATAGGGCTAACTGCTGGGGAATTCTCATAATTCAATTATTTGGTGACAATGAAGGAGATAAAACATCTAGTGATCTCTGTCCATATTCCATCTGCATATGTCAAAGTTGATATGTACTGGGTAAGGATGATTGGGATAGAAGACCTTCAAATGGAGTGTCACAGCCATTTTGATGTACTGATTACCAACAGGTTTTGAGACCCAATTCAAAGTGCTGGTTATTATAGTACTTAAAAGTCCATACCTAGTGTGATGACAGAATGCCTCAAGGATTTTCAGTCCAAACATTAAAAGATTTACATTGAGTTCCAATGCATGAGTCAAAAGAGCAACCGAGAGAGAGCTGGCCTTTTCTGCTATAGCCCTCACACTAAGGAACAAATGTCCCAGAGTATACTAGCCACTATCCTTCTCTCATTTTGGAAGGTGCTGAAATTTTTTCCTCCCCCAGCCCAAAGGGCCTTTGGCTTGGAATGATAATTTGTGGGTGACTATAAACTTGTGGGTGACTAGCTAGTTTGTTAAAGTGGTTTACGGGGCGGGCTAGTTAGGATTTTGTTTGTGTACAGATAATCATGCAAATATTAACACATGTACAAATTTGTAAGAGGAGAAATGATCCCTCGCACCAGGGGTGTTACATTCGATTTCACTGAGGGACGCATCAGGGTTATGTTTGATCTCAGGGGGGAGGGGGGACATCAGAGGTGGTACCAAACCATAGAGATGATTAGGGGTGGTTCATTCAACTGGCAAAAACCACCCCTGGAGGGCTCTGCCCACCTGCCCCTGCCCCTGCCCTTCCCTTTTTTAAAGCTCTGCTGATTCATGCAGCAGAACTAGCAGCTGCACGAATCAGCAGAACTCCGCTTTTGA
>JANHFR010004514.1:83384-94849 GCA_032468015.1 Mimophis mahfalensis
GGCCCTGTAAACCGCCCTGAGTCCTTCGGGAAAAGGGCGGTATATAAATTGAATTAATAAATAAATAAATAAAATAATGCCATAAATACTCACGAAAACATAAGAAAACTTATATATATATATATATATTGCTTAGATTACTTACTGATGAATCTAGGAAATGCTCATCTTCTTGAGAAAAAGAGTTATTAAAAGCCCTAAATGTTTCACTGTTCTGCTTATGCTTTTCAATTGTTGCTTGAATAACCTGTGGTAGTTTCAAAGCAAAGTAATAAGTCAAAAACAATTTTCAGCAAAGTCTTAGACCAACAAAACATACAATATTTTTTCTTAAATTATTATTAATAGATTTCAACTGTTCAACAATTGTACCTTTTCAAGTCTAAAAATTGCAGATTAAAATTATTCAGAAAACAGTGTGTCTTGTAGATAATGAGGGGCTAAGAATTTTTATTAATTGAATACAAGGTTTATCTGAACTGTTTAGTAAGAAGAAAGAGAGAGATAATGGATCTTGAAGAAGGAAGCAGATGAGACTGTAACTCAGAAACCTGTTTGTTTCCATTCGAAAAAGTTAACTTGCATTATTGAAATAGAGTATAGAGTATATACTCTATAGAAATAGAGTATAAACCTATGAAAATGGAGTTAGTGCAAAATATGATCTCACAAATTTTAATCCAAAGCAAATATGTGAATGAATCTTGTCTGCTCTGAAAAATAAAACCCAATGGTTTTTGACCAATTCTCAATTTCCAAAGTGTGAACTTCAATTGAGATGCAATGTCTGAAAGACTCCAGCAAAGTGAAAGAAGAAAAAGTTATGAAAAAGACACAGCTCAAAGCAGTGGGGAGGATGAAAAAGGGAAAAATTCTGTCTTAATTATAATCTAATCTAATCTAATCTAATCTTAGGTGAGGGTGTAGAAATGGGATAAATAATGAAATATATATTTTAATGTGAGATGCTTATCTATATTTATTTTATTTATTTTTCATATCACCCATCTCCATCACAGAAGATGTATGCCATATATAATAATTTATAATATATAAACTACATATTACAATATATATGCTAATGTAATACGTATGTCACATCCTGGCATATCATATCACATCATATCATTCTGCCAGTTGTTAGCTGAGGACCCACCCTAAACCATGCCATTGCAAGCTTGTTTCTTCCCAGCCCTTAGGCTCAGTAAGATAAGGGACTGCCTCCAGCTCTTCCCACCCACCTAGTGCAGTGGGAACCCACAGTCATCCTTGGAAGCCACAACTGCCTGAGCCGTGCATGCAAATACACGGTGCCCTGGGAAGACCCAGCTGCTCCAGCAGCACGGAGCAAAGCAAGAGAAAACCTTGATGAAATAAATATTACCTGAATCCAATCTTTCTTTTCTTCTTCTGTCCTATAAAATTAGGAAAAAAAAGGGTGTTTGCTTTCCTTTTTATAATATCAATTATTTGATAACCAGAGATAAAGAATTTAATATATGGAATTGTTCTAATATCTGAAAGGGAGCAAAACTTTACGTCTTGCTAGACCTTACGTTCCAGCTAGCTAAACTAAAGTCTCAGTTTGTTTCTGCTCTTGTACTTCTGTTGCAAAGCTCTGGAGAACCACGAAACAAAGAATTCCAGGGGCTTTCTGTCCCACTGTGCTTTTTCACTCAGAAATAATGCTGCCCTCCAGGTAGCTTCCACCTTAGAGTGCTCTGTGCACACTATACTGTCACCTCCTCAGATATCTTCCACTTTTCATCTTTTCCAATGAGCTAAACAAACCAGGCTCCATGGGAGGCCAGCCTTCAAGACAGAAGCATTTGGAAGCAGCTAGTTGCTTCACTGGATCTTTGTCTGTCTTGTTGAAATTGCAAAAGAGGGACACAAAGGGCTCAAGACACTGTTTCAAAGGGCTCCCTTGAAGCATTTTCTTGGCAATTCCAACTGGAAAAATGAGGGGTGGGTAAGGAAAGTTCTCCAGTTCTTTTTTTCCCCTTCCTCTTTCATGAATGTATATGAAACATGGAAGGCAAAGCCCACACCCTGAGAGTTGATGCCTCAAATATTTCGTATTCCTTGCAGTGGGATCTCCTCAGGAGCTACACATTCTCCGTGAGAAGGATTTAATCCTGACTCAATACTATGCTCCACTTTTGCTATAATTGAACAGCGATCCTTCTTTGCTGGGATTGAACATAAGATTATGACAGTTAATAGCATAAGCAAATATAATACAAACAAGATGCATCAACTTTTTTCCTTTTAATATTTGTTAAATGTTACATTGGAAGTTTAGGATGGGAAAGGTCCAATTCAAAATAAATATACTGTATTTAGAAGAAGAAAAATTATCTGTACCTGGCTTGTAGCTCCAAGGATCTTTTCTTTCCTGTTATTGAAAAAGTATGGGTCACATTTTGCTTGACTATTTCCTGGACCTAGAAAACCAAATCAACATTTTGACATTTTTTTAGTATTTAATTCTAATCACAATCAAACAAACCAATGTTTTTCTCTCAATAGGAAAGAATAGGAGAAATGAATTCCTAGACATACAGTACATACACCAGAAGCTAAAACCAAGAGAATCAAATACAAACCTGCAGTCCTGCAATATCAATCTTTTCACGAACACTGAATTTCTGGCCTATTAATCTCAGTTTTGGAACACAGTATAACACCATGCTGTTGAACTGTAAAAAAAAAAATAATACTTGTTATGTAGTTATTCTTACATACTTCTTTATATAAATAGCATAAGTATTTATAACCAAATACTTTCTTATGTAGCTGTAGGATACTACATTCATCTTTTGATTTCATGTGTTTTAATACAAGTTAATATGGCCGCCTGGGAGCCACACCACACTAACAAAAACCTGGCAGCAGGCTATCTGGAAGAAACCTGGGTTTTGCTCCTGAATGTATCTATTCCCCTCGTATTGTGCTTGCTCCAACGACTATCCTACTCATGTATAAAAGGGGCCTGCCTCCTGTACTCTCTTGTTTATCTTCTACTGCTTACTTACTTCTAGCTTTGTGATTGTGATTGTGATCACTGAATGTAGATACGTCTGTTAAAAATAAAAGGAACCAGATCAGCTATGCACTGTGTTCTCTTACTTAGGTCTATCACTCCATCACCTCTAAAATAATTCATCAGTAGATTTTTCATGAATCGTAAAACATAGCTTTATTTTGCATATTTTGCTGTGTATCAGAAGATTTTAGAATGAGGAGATTTAGATGTACTATGTAGTATACTTTCGGGGGACTTTTATCTTCCTTGTAATCGTACCCTTCCTTAATATCACAAATAATCTGTGTGCATTCCCTTTAGGGCATGTCTGCACATGTACTGAGTTACTGTTTTGTATTTTATTTATTGTATTTGTATTCCACTATTTCTAGGACTTCAAGGCCACATACACGGGTCTCCCTAATTGGTTTTGATAATTACAGCACTCTTACTAGATAGAGTGATCAGCCCAGAGTAATCCAGTGAGTGCCATGATTGAAAGGGAACGTGAATGTGACCCAAACTTGTAGTTTTGATCCAAATCAAAACTCTTTGAATACTGATAGCACCAAGTGGACTGATCGTGAAAGAATGAAAGCTATCTAAGAGAGGTAGATATATTGCTTAAAAGCTAATGATAGAGGTTGCTGAGTGTGGGCAGGTGTGCCAAGGATTGATTAAGCTAGTCAAAGGAGCTTATGTGGACAGAGTAAAAGATTTTATACCAAAGAAACCAAGTGACTCACCAGAAATAAATACCTATCCTGTGCTGTGCCATTCTTTGCTGACAATTTTTGAATGTGACCCTCTTTAATCAACTCATTGGCAGGATTTACAATATCTTCTTCTCCACCAAGGCGTTCATATACTTCTAACAACTTGTGCATCTTTTCCTAAAAGAACAAAAGAAATACACAATTCTGGTACTTACTAAATTAGCAAATACTTATTAGTATTTGCTAATTTATTATAAACACCCCATAAGAGAAGGCAATTCCATCATTTAATAAAGTAATATGTTAGACATGAAATTGTCATCCTTCATTTCATACTCTTGTACAAAATAACTAATCAGAACAGCTTTTCTAATAATAGAAAAGCTTCACACGGAACCATAGTGCTGGGGACACGTTTTCTGTTAATGTCACACAATGTCTTGTAAGAAATCCACAATTAAACCCGCATGTCTTGCAAAGAACTTGGAAAGAACTTAAACACGTACACCATCTGCAGTAGTAAAATACCTACAATAATATAGGCACATGGAACATTTTACATTCTACATTCAATAAAGAGATAAAAGCTGTCTCAGCCATTTTATATAGTGAATAAGAATAATTTCTACTATCTGTCTTTGTGGGTTTTTATGGATTGCATGTTCTCAATACATTTCTCTATCTCTCTTTTTTTTAATTTATCTTCATTTTGCAGCCACAGGTGACAATTTTCACACATTAATAATTATCAGATAAAGACAGAATAATCTGATTTTTAAAATTGGTTCCTATTTACCTTGTAGCAACATAAAATAAACCTAGCAATACCAGCTTAACACAATTATTTTACAGTGGCTTACTGCATAACTAATATTTAGAATTATTGCAAAATCTGCCTGTGTACCAAGCAATAGGAACAAATCTCAGATAAAATAAATAAAATAACCTGTGACACTGAAATGATAATCTGAGAATCCTTCAATTAAGAAAATGGTTTTACTACACTACTTTTTTAGTTTTTTAAAAAGCAAAATGTTTTGCATGTACATAGATGGAGTCTGTTTCTAATAATCACAAATATAAAGGTACTAGCTCATAATCCGGCTTCAACCAGGTATTTATGACCATGCTGCAGCCTACAATTCCCAACATTCTTTGCCTGGTTTGCCTTGCCTCTATTAGCTGGAGAGCCTCCGATTTGCATGCCTTGCTTGGTAACTCTCTGCATATGTGCAGTAGAGCTTGCAAGCAAAATGTCCGTGGGGCAGTTAAATGTCCACTCGGCCCCCTTTTTCGGGGGGAAAGACCCCTCAAAGGCTTTTGTGACCCTCCCCAGTGCTGATATTGCATTGCCAAGGTATGTATATGCCAAATTTGGGTGAGATTGGTTGCTCCATGTAGGAACGTATAGAGCACACACACACAGACAGCCCTCACCCGACTTCTGTTTTATATCTATATAAATAACTATCTTAAGATTTTCTAGTAGTAACATTTCAGTTAAGGTGGGGGTTTTGGGGGGGGGGATAAATTTAATTCTGCTGGAATACTTTAAAAATGTTCTTAAACGTAAACCTGCAATTCAACTTCTGTGATAACTAACCTCTTGAGCATTAGTACCTGAGAAAACTAGGCCATTTGATTAATTTTCTTAGATAAAACCCTCTTTGTCCTTCCTTTCTCCTTCAGAATGTTGCCCAGCCTATCAAGGATGCTAGCGCATAGCAAAGCAAAATTCAACAGCCTGGCCAGTGTTTTGGTAGTGCTGGGGAGGACAAGGAAGACAAGGAAGGTGAGACCATAGGGAAAAGGAATAAAGATAAAATAGGGATTTTTCAGAGAAGAAGAAGAAGAGCTGGCTGGCCAGTCATTGGAGAAATGGTTGGAATATGAATCAGATAAAGGTGAGCCTGGAAAACTATTACTTCCATATTAGTATATATGTTGATATATATATACCTGTTAATAAAAGAACTTTCTGAGGTTAACCATGTAATGTAAATAATATATAACAAGTGGAGCAGTGCCATGGTGGCGCAGTAGTTAGAGTGCTGTACTGCAGGCTACTTCTGCTGATTGTCAGCTGCCAGCAGTTCAACAATTTGATTCTGACTGGCTCAAGGGTGACTCATCCTTCCATGGTGGGTAAAATGAGAACCCAGATTGTTGGGGGCAATATTCTGACTCTGTAAACCACTTAGAGAGGGCTGTAAAGCATTGTGAAGCGTATACAAGTCTAAGTGCTGTTGCTATAGCAAATAGTGAGGGGAAAAAAGTCCCACAAAGCATACACATAATATTAAACATAAAAAGACAGTAGTTATAAATTAGTCTGATAAAGTGTTCAGTGTTTGAAGCAAGCATCTCAGTTAATGGCTCAGATGACGTTAGTTTTACATGCTTTCTACTCACCATCTTTCGGATGGCTGCATTTGAATGGTTTGCTGCAGTAGAAATGAGCTCCAGTGATTCTGCAATGTAGACGGTAACAATTATACATTCTGAAGATTGTTGTTGGCTAATAATGCAGTTTCTAATTCCCTGGTATACACAATCTGAGTCCAAAGTTGCAAGTTAGTGAACTCACTTCTCCCCGTACCATGTCTACACCTTTTACGATCAATATGAATTTAAGTCTTCCAGTGTTTCGGGTGATTTAAAAAATGTAGTACAGTGTGCAATATTATTAAGCAAAAGAAAATTGTATTTACTCAAATGTCAAAACGCAGTCGATTTTGCTGAATGGACAGCATGGTATATACATTTGTCTCTTAATTGGTTAATTTGGATTAAAATGGGCTGCTTCAGTATGCAAACGTAAGCTCATTCTTTTTTACTTCACGAAAAAGAAGCACATGAACCTATATACCAAAACAGAAACTGGGACTTAAAAGAAATTGATCAGTTCCTTAAAAAGTCAATTTTGACCCATGGACCGGTTAAGCGAGTTTATTTCTATTTAATGAAAAGAAACCTTTATGTTTGAGGGCACATCCTGACACTTTAGAGGAACTTATTGAAATGACCCTGATCTACACATTCTGTGTAGATATACAAATATTTTCTTCAATAAGCAGAAGGCACTTCTGGCCTTCCTTTCTGGGGGAGAAAAAACTGTATGAGAGCATTTCAGTTATTTTAGTAATCTAAATGAAATTGCCCAGATTTAATAGGCAGTATTGTATCACGGAAACCTGGGTTCACTATATAGGCTCCGTGTAGTGTAGCAGATAGGATGCTGTTGTAGGACCATGGGATTCTGGCTTTAAATCCTCCCTCAGATATAAAATCTTACTAGGTGTCTGAACCGGTCACTCTCAATCGGCCTATCATACCACACAGGCATAATTCTATTCCAGCAGAACTTTTTTCTTCTTTTTTTAAGTTGGCTACTGGACTATTTTGCTTCTTCAGCTGTTAAAATATCAGGAAATATCGTCTGACAATAACCCGTTTGAATTAAAACAAACTAGCGCCCTCACTCCTTTAAACAAAATGGAATATAATGACAGAAACAGATTTCTGTGCTTACTAGATGTATCTTATATACTGTATATAACAAATTAAAGGTTTGAATGCCTGATTTTATGGGTTTACTAGACTGGATGCTCTGTTGGATCATTGTTTCCAAGACATTTCCTTACCTAAACAGAGAAGCAGAATGATAAAAGGGCAGGCAAAAAAGCAGTGAGAGCAGAAGTCTGACATCATGCTGGTTCCGTACTGAGTTTATTTACGGAAAGCTGGGAAGGAGCATCAGTAACCTACCTTCTCCCTTTCCTTCAGGCCTAGCCCAAGAATGGTGTAGAACAATCCAGCCAAAGTTCAGCTCTTTATTTGCTCATAGCATATAAACGAAATGTTGCCAGACTAAACCTATACTACACTTAACTCTGATATACCCTGGGAAATTTTATTTTTCTTGAGAAAGTGATGCTTTGTTGTAGTCCACCACCTTCCCCTTCATAGACACAATCCATCACAACTTCACTTTCCTTCTTTTTCAACAGGCAGGTAGGTGGAGATGGGGCAAGGGATTGTGAGACTGGCTGGGAAACTGTCACAGAATGTTGAAAATGAATATCATCTAAGTGTAGCAGCAGTGTAGCAGCACACCAGCAGCCAGTAGCACTGAAGCAACCACAACTTCCCCAAATTTCATTCTCTTGAGAGTCATGGACACATTTTATAAGTTAGCCCTTTTGAGGTACCTTGATTCAAAAACTGTTGCCCTATGATGCACCATTTTTCCCAGGTAAAGGTCATGACAAGAGTTTTAGTAGTATATAGATAGCTCAAAGTAACTAGTATTTTATGTGTGGTTAAATTGAAACAGCATAACAAGTTTTAATTGTTACAATACATAGGAGGTATTTTATGGATAATTATCATCCTTGAAATGTATCTTTACTGTTCAGCAACTATTTACAATGGTATGGATGAAAACTGCACTTACTTTCAGCATCTTTCCTATCTGGTGATTCCTCAGGAAGTTTTTTAAGATAATCCTTTAGGAGAAGCTCATAGCGTGGAATTCTCTGAACAGGTTCTAGCATGTGATGTTGCAATGTCAGGTTTCCACATATTTCTTGTTTCTGAAATGCAAAAAAGATGTATTTCACTGATACATTGCAAAAAACAAAAACAAAAAAGGGTCATGGGTCATCAATTTAAATTATTGAATGAACTGGGGGTGGGGGGTTGAATTATGTTTCTGTTATTCTTTGTGACTTGGCCAGAGTGATGCCAGATCCAAACTGAATAAATAAATATGACACAGATGCTACTTTGAGTAAGCAGAAGGCATTGTGATGCCTTATTTATTAAATTGATAGGCTATTCAGTTCCACTTCACTTTGTGTAGAGTAAAATTTAAAGCAATATGAAATAATAAAGTACAAATAATCCAAGAAGGAACATCCAGAAAACACACACAAAAACACACCCAGCAATCAACAAACCAATTATCTCTAAAGAGAATATAAGTCCCATCAGGTGATTCTGTTTCATTGACCAAGTGCATGCTGACTATGCTAGTACCCAAAATGGGTAGAAACTAGAGAAAGCAGGTAGTATCTCAAATAACTAACTCCTATGCTATAAAGGGCTTTATAGATAATAATCAGAAGTTTCAATTACATCTAGTAACCTATTAGTAACCATATAGCAGTTCACTTAGCAAAGGTGTTTCATGTGCATACTGTACCAAACCCATAATTGCCTGTCCTGCGTTCTTGATCAACTATAGCTTCTCTGTGGTCTTGTATCAACTTAGATCACATTGCAGTAGTCCAAATATGAGGTGGTCAAAGCACAGAAGGGGCTCAATCACAGAAGGGGCTCCACCCACCCAGCCACAGCCAACACCAATTGGTTCCAACTGCAGAGAAGGAGAGAACCACTCAAACACACGCTATCTTCTTCAAACTCAATGCTTGCGCCATAACGACAGAATGATTGACATTATTAAAAAAAAGTATATCAATCTTTATGTATGCATGTATGCACACCTACACATGCACACATTCAGTCAGTCATATTCCCATGCATCAGCATTTCATAGTATCCATTGCTTATCCATTTTAAAAATAGTTTAATAAGAAAGTAAATTTAATGAGAATCAAATTCAGAATATCAATGGGTTTCTGTATCAGCAGCTATCATGAGATTTTGGCAATATTTTTCTATATCATTCCATACAAATCATACAAAGGGTCACAGTCTGTAGTATTATTCATATGAAGATTGTGGCAAATATTGCAGGCAAAAGAAAATAAACATTATACAAAGCTGTTTTCATATGGCAAATCACCAGAAATAAAGGGAAGGAGAAGGAAAGTATATCAGCTAGAGAGATGATCCTGATTAATAGTCAAATTTCAGTCTAAACATGATAAATTACAGAAGCTCTTCTCTCCCTTTTCTACCCTGTTCATATTACTTTATTGAAATACTTTTTAATATTATATTACCTCTCTTACACACACAACCTCTACAAATCTATTAAACAAATTCAAAAGAAAGTCATCAATTAAGGTAATGGGTGTGCTTATCCAGATATTTAAGTTTATCTTGATAAATTTGTGGCATACAAGATGACAGCATGTACTGAAAAAGGTTATAATCAAGTACTATGTTGCAGAGTAAGAAAAAAGCAATAATAAACATATCACTTCTTTGTTTTAATTGAAAGTAATATTTGCCTAACGACTCTAGGAGGGTTTTTTTAAGTTATGAAAAAAATAGGGGCATCAGTACAAAATGTCTTCAGCTATGTGTATCAAGCTGCAAATATCCAAGATGAAATTTTCCTCTCTATGTTTTTACATATGAGGAACTCTTCATAAATACCTAATGCCGTGACTTCAAACGTCCTGGAAAATATTTTATTCCCTGGTTGTACTCCATCTGTTATAGACTTTCAAGATATAAATAGTTGTACTCAGAAGTGGTATTCAGTCAGTTCTGACAGGTTCTGGAGAACAGGTAGTGATAATTTTGACTGATTTGGAGAACCACCTCTGATTGGCTGACACCAGCAAATATCACCTCTGATTGGCTGACAGCATAGCCACACCTACTAAGCCACGTCCACAGAACCAGTAGCAAAAAAATTTGAATCCCACTATTGGTTGTACTGCATTGTCTTCTGATGTCTGGCTGGTGTAAGGGTAGCATAAAGCCAGGGCACTTGAAGCAACCTAGTTGCAGAATTCAGTTCCAATATCAGATCAATCTCACAACCAATTAGTTTTAAATTAGCTAAAAAAATATTTCTGTTACAATGGGTTTTTAATGTTTCTTTGAGACCAATTTTTTAAATCTGTTCTTTTTTCTTTAGATCAGTTTTAATTCTACGGTTTTATGTTATTATTCTGTTTTGTATTCCGTAGTTAAGGCTAAAACAGTATGAAAATACGTTGGCATATAACTAAGAAAAAGAGTTACTCTTTACATTCTGTTTACATTCCAAATGGCAACTTAGAAACATACCTGTATGTTTTGAATGACATCCTTAAAAGGAGATGATCTCTGCATCCATGTATTTACCATATCCATTGCTCTGTCAAAATTCTTTACATATTCTCCATACATCTTCAGAAATGGAGCAAGCTTTTGAAGGATGTCTCCTAACCTTGGGTTTGTATCCCTAAAAACACATATTTAAAGAGGTAGATATATATATATTTGGATTCGTCAATAATTATAGGCATACCCTGGGTTTGATTCATATTTTTGTCTGCAAATGATGGGAGCCAGAAATAAAAACAACTTTTGATTGTCTCCCTGCACATGGTAGCACTATATTCAGAAATCCTGGAAAAATTTTTGAAGGGAGGCAAAATATTTTTTAGAAAATGAGAATCACTGTTGCAGCAGTTGCTAACTCTGAACACAGTGGGAAAGGTCAATGCTTCTGTACCAGGTCTGACTTGTAACTCTTAACGTTAGGGAAATGGTGGAAGACTATTGAATAGTCTTATGAGAATATTTCTGTCTTCCTTTATTTTACTAGTACTAATAAAGCGATGTGAAATTTATTGAGTTTCTAATTGTAAAGAATATATTAAAGGTAAAGGTAAAGGTTCCCCTCGCACATATGTGCTAGTCGTTCCCGACTCTAGGAGGCGGTGCTCATCTCCATTTCCAAGCCGAAGAGCCAGCGCTGTTCGAAGACATCTCCGTGGTCATGTGGCCGGCATGACTAAACGCCGAAGGTG
>JANHFR010004514.1:113038-128904 GCA_032468015.1 Mimophis mahfalensis
TTAATCTGTGCAGGGTGGTGATGTGATTGTGCGTTTAAGTAGCGATTGGTGTGTGTTTTTTTCTGGTAGATGGTGTGACCTAGGGAGCCGTTGGATTTTTTGTAGATTAGGACGTCCAGGAAGGGGAGTTGGTTGTTATACACACACACACACACACACACACACACACACACACAATGTGTGTGTTTTCTTGTTTTCATGGGTATTTATCTGTATGGCATTAGGCTTTGTTCGGGTATTTTCCCACATCTTCATAGTTGTGCTTTCAAAGTTGTAGCGACGTTTCGGTAAAATCTCATTTACCATCTTCGGGCTCATATGTGGAAGGCTGTAGCAGCCATTTCTGTTTTAAATTTGGTAGCTTGCTTCATTAGGCTTGTCACCATTAGTTAAGCAACTCTCCTCAAGCAACCTTGTCCTTTAGAAAATCTTTGTGGCTGCTTTTGAGATTATTCCCAGCTGTTTGCGTGTGTGCACACTTCTGCTTGACTCTGTGGCCAGTTCCATCATAAGTATGCATGTCCACCCCAATTCCAGGTTTTATATATTAAAATAATTTCTTTGTGTAAAGATTATACAGATGCAGTCTTTCTATGTCAGTTGACCAAACTCTCAAAGAAGCATTGTGACAGTGATAATGAGAGATTTTAGCTACTCTGGTAGCTGATGGAATTCTAAGTCTTGTCAGTTCCAACAAATTCCTGCCCTCTTTTGCTGACACCATTGGTTAGAAGATGGGTGAAGGAACAAGGGGACTTGAAATCCTGAATCTTGGAAGAAAGGAACCATGGTTAAAAGATGGGCGAAGGAACAAGGGGGTCTGAAATCCTGAATCCTGGAAGAAAGCAACCATGTTATCCTTCTGTTTATAATATGCAGGATATTAATATTAACATTAATAATATAAATCATAATATTAGTAACAGAAAAAAGCTGTATAATAATTTCAGAAAAGTGGACTGGATGCTCAAATAGAAAGTAGGTCACCTGAATGTGAAAAGTGTCCATGAAGGATGAGAAATCCGTAAAAAAGATACACTTAAGGTATAATTGCCAATAGTTCTTACTCGAAGGAAAATAATGGAGACATCTAAAATGGTACACAAGAGTTTTCTAAATGTTCAATTATCTATAGATCTAATTTCGAAGTATTTTTGGTTGCTGTTTATGATCTAGGCTACATACTTAATGTCATAGTGGAATTCTGTACTTGGAAAAGTATGTAGATGCATTTTTTGTACATGAAACTGATTAGACAGGTGTTCAAAAGATTGAAAATCTGAAGAGACAAACTTGCTCTTAAAGCAGAATCATGCTGTGACGCACTATTTCTCCATATCTTATGACAACTAAGAGAAGATTGTCTATCAGTATGCATTTTTATAACAATCTTCAGGATCTAATTCTAAACAGTATTTTCCTTTCTCCCATTTTATCCATTTAGATGCAGTTAAATATCCAACTTTGTAGATTCTCGGTAATAATTTCCTTATATGAGTATATTAATAGCACTGACTCTCATTTTCCAACCTTGTAAGCACCATCATTAATTGTTCTGGGTTAAGAAGGTTGAAAGAAAAGTAAGGCCTTCATCATTATAAGGGCAAGAATGATGTTCTCCAGAAGTTCTGGTGTGTTCTCTAACATTTGTGATTTCATTTCAATTGGCAGAAAGTGTATCATAAGAAAAGGTTGTTATTCTTAATGTTGCTACTATTAATAAACTGGAAGCCTGCAGTGAATATTCATCACTACACCTTGAACAACACAATGTGATTGCATTTTTGCCTGCTGAAAGAGTCCAATCAGAATTCATTGCTGAATGCAGGTTGTTTATGGTGATGCATTTAAACCTCCAGAACAATGCAATTATTAAACCAAAGTAAAATTCATTAAAATCTTAAATAATCTAGTGTCAATACTGTAAAACACAACATATTCATCACAATATTTGGAAAGCAATTGAAATTAAAAATACTAAATCATCCCAGAAGTTTGAACAGCCCTAAAAACTTACCTTTTCCCCAGGCTCTGGGCTAGACAGGGGTGTAACTGCCATGGCATGAGATGTTTAGTACACATGAGTTTTTTGTTCCCCTTTATAGCATTTTTTATTTATATATATATTGGTTATTTATATATTTGAGATTTGGTTTTCTTTTGTGTGCCTCCCAGAGTTGTTATGTGTTCAGTAGTCTTCTAAATTTAAACAATGCATAAATTATTTTAGATTTAGATTGTTTAGCAGTGGATAGTATGCCATTTTAAGTTTGCAAAGAGTTGTACTTTTGTAGCCTTCAGTAACAAAAGGAAAAGATTAGCAGAACATATATCCCCCTGAGAAAAATGGTTTATGTTGACTATGCTTCTTTAAATACAGGTAGTTCTCACTTAAAGACAGCAACTCTGTCACTAAACAACATAGTCATTAACATCACATGACTGTGACTTGCAATTTTACTGCTAGCTTCTCCATTGAGTCTGATTTTCAGAAGCTGGCTGTGAAGAGTGCAAATGGCAATCATGTGACTGTGGGATGTTGTGGTGGTTTTACACTCCTGTGAAGCACCTAAATCTTGATCACATGATTGTAAGGATGCTTTGAAAGTCATAAGCAGGAGGACTGGTTGTAAAATCACTTTTTCAGTACTGTCATAACTGAGTGGTTGCTAAAGCCATTACGAGAGATCTACTTGTAATGCAGGTTTTACTAGGAAAAAAAGACTGTATACACAAAGATACACATCTTCCATTCAGAATCAATTTAGAAAGAATACCAGGAAATTTGCAGCTGAAGTAACTTGATGAATAAAGTATAGTACAGTATCAGCCAGCTAAAATACCATGTAATTCAGAGGCACAACTATCTGACCTATTCTTGGTCTGTATATACCCACATAGAAGATACCCAAACTTCAAAACAAATATCTTGTTAATAAATTAAGAGGTTCCTAAAGTCACCATAGTAACAGCTACTTACAAAATCATAAATCAGTAGCACTTCTAAAGCAATTGGTTCACTCTAGTATTTTTGTTATAATATAAAAAAGAACCCAATGCGGCATTTAAAATCACTTAAAAATCATAACAGTATTAAATACGCTATTCATAAATTAGACTTTACACAATCCGTCAGATGCGACGCCTTCTTAACAGGCACCTGCCTCTATCCAGATGATTTTCTGCTGAAGGAGATTGTGAAAGGGGAGGCACCAAGCCGTGAAATGTAGGAGGAGGAGCACAAGAGTGAACAGCGTGAGACCTTGCTACAAAATTCAGTAAACATTCACTACAACGGAAAGACTAGCTTCGTACAAATGGCCATGTTCTGGCAATAAACAGAAGAAAACAGTTGCAGATTTTAGCCACTGGCACACTAATTAAGCTAGGACTCGCATTGTTCTGTTATAATCCAATAACATGTTTCATATAAGTATTAGGCTTAGGAATCTCACAACAGATAACGTATTTATTTCCTTTCAGTTAAAATAAACTATTTTACACAAAGGATTAGCTACAGCAATACATACTTGTTTCTGTCAAATGAATCTGGGTCAGAGCCTGGTATCTCTGAGATGTGTTGCAGTTTATTCCCCACAATTCCTCCTCCCCGTGTGGAAGCCAGGCGTAACTTCTATACCTCCTTCCTTGAGATTCTGCTTTCCTGTCTTTTGCAGATCAACCAACCAGCAGCACAATCTATTGTAGCAGTATTGCTTTGACTATGAGGCTGCTCTTATCTTTGCAGCCCCAAGTTAAAGCAACACCGCTTTGATGAAATTGGTTATGGCAAGTATTTAAGGACAAGTGAAGCGAAGCTGTATAAGACCGTTGCCTTAATCCTTACATGCAAGATTCCTTGCCACAATCACTAATATGGGGAACAAGATTAGGGAACAAGAAAGAAGGCAAGTCAATCCACCCAGAAGACAGCTTTAAATTCATTCTTTCGTGTAAAAGAAATTCCTTAATGGCTTTCAGCAAGTATAAAATTTGTGGGGAGATATTTGGGGAAGGGGCATGTTTTGGGCTATAAATAATGTCCCAAGTAATTAGTCAAGTACTGCATTTAATAAGCCTACTCTAATTCTTGGAACGAGCCATGCTTTGAAAATGTTTCAGAAGCACTTCAGATGTCACATGAGCAAAGCACCTCTGTTCACTAAAGCAGCCTGCTATTTTTCAGGATCCCATGCAAGACTGAGAATGAGATGATCTGCTTCAAGAGCTACAAGAATTCTGTTAAAGTGCACGAATTACTCAGCAAGCTAAAACTTAGTAGCAAAGGGACATCCTTTACGTAACACTGGCTCTACGTAAACAACCAATGAACATCACGAATTAGAAGATGTAAGCAAGAGGTAGGTAGGTAGGTACTTAGATAAGGTAGGTAGACAAGTAGGCAGATGGATAGTTACACCAACAACCGCATATGCACAATACTATAAATAAAAGATGGCTAAAAATTCAAAGCAAATCAAATTTATCTTTCTTCCCAAAAAGAAAAGGGGTCACATCTATATCAGAAATTTCTATCCATTACTTTAAAAAACATTTTTATACTGATGTTAAAGTCAATGGGAAAGGCAGCAGAAAAAAAGTCACAAGTTGCTGAGTAAATCTTCTCCATCTGCACACCCTCCCCCAGTCATAGGTTGAGTACTGCCTGTACAGCCATCGTACAGGCTCTACCACATTCCTGGTTCCCCATGCCCATTGGCAACCTAACTATTACAAGGACTTTCAAAAAGCCAGCCAGGTGAGAGCCAATCAGATCTCTGAGGGGATGATGTCCCAAATTGCCATTGCCTCAACAGAAAAGGCTGTCTTTATGGGCTCCACCAGGCAACACTCCCTAGCCAGCAGGGCCCAGAGCATGTCAGAAGTAACGATATGGATGTGATTAGAGAGAGATGGTCCCTCAGATAACCCAGGTCCATGCCAAATTCATGCTAAATGATATCCATTACTAAACATGTGTGCTGCCTTTCAGAAAACTTACCATAAAATGAATAAAAAGTACTAAGCAGTTAACTTGATGCCATAGAACAGTGAGCCATACATTCTTTCAGCATATCATAACTACCAAGATTATTATCTGCTTCAAATAAGTACTGAATAAGGGCAGATTTTCAAGATAATGTTTACATTGGAAAATGCTTTGTTTCAGTGCTATATAATGCAGTGAAGTTTGATTTTAAAAGCATCTCAGAAGCCACCAAGTGGTATTCATTATGAAACTCCTCATAAAACGTTAACCTTTTTCTTATGCATTCCTCATAAAATGTTAACATTTGCAACTACCTGGTGCTTAATGATGTTACAGAAATTAATATGCCAGAAGCAAAATAGCTGTCTCCTTTTGCAAAGCCTTTTCAAAAAGTGCCTGTCAAAGACTGATATGCATATTCTGGAAACACAAAAAGGAAAAGGAATGGTGCTGGGGAAACTAGATAAAGGCAAGCAAAGGGACTCTAGATGATTTTTTTGTGAAGGGAAGGGGAGGGGAGGAAAGGGAAGGGAAGGTAGAAAGAGCCTCTTAGGGGGTAGGGAGAGTGAGACGCAGAATTGTATACAGTCCTAAATAAACTGAACCCCAAAAGACACGAATGAATAGGCATAGATAAGTCATTCTTGAAAGTCATACTTGTTTTAAGAAAGTGGTTGGTTGGCTGTAAAATTCCCAAGCTGTTATTTTTTTCATGAAAGTTTAAACAATTGAACTGTTCAGCAAATTCCAAAAATAAATCCACTTCAAATGTGAGTTTCACAGTTTACAATCATTATCCCATTTATAAAAACAAATCCCACAAATTTCCTTGTTGGCTCTTTCTCGACCCTTCTCAGAATGAAGTTCTAAATCTGGTTCAGAATTAATACGATGGTTCCATATTTCCACTCCTTTCTATCTAAAATGCATGCTAGCTGGCACAAAACCGCACCTGTTTACCTGTAGCTTTATACTACTGGAATACAAGAAAATGTAACCACAATCCAAATATCTGATAGGTTTTTGGTTTGCTATCCCTTATAATAGACATAGTAAATATCATTTCAGTTTTATAAACCTGATTTTCTCCATTGTGGCACCTCTCTTCTACAATAGGATCCCTCACAGAAATGCACATGGGCCCCATCCAGCAAGCCCTATGCAAGTTTTTAAAAATATAGCTTTGCTCCCGTCTTGGGGTTAGGCCCTTAAGAAGCCCATTACAGTTTTTATAAGAATTTTAGATATTGGTTGATTCTTCTACCTTGGCATATATGTCTTTTTTCTTTTCGGACTGTTTTTCTCTTCCCTTTCAATTGTGTAAGCTTCCCAGGATGATTTTGGAGTTGAGCAGCCTTCCAAATCCAATGAATGCATGAATAAATAATAGTATAATGCCATAGGTCAAGAGTTACCTGATGTATAAGCTGGCTTTAGAAAGGGGCATGGCACTTGAGATTTCATTGCCAATAATAGATGGATTATGGAAAAAACAGGTGAATATCAAAAGGATCTACATATGAGTTTTATCAATTACAGAAAAGCTTTTGATGTGGTAGAAAACAATAAACTATGGTCGGCTTTGCATGATCTTGGTATCCCAAGATCATGAACCTGATTAGACTTATCAGATCCCTGTACACTGATCAGGAGGCGACAGTGAGAACACTCTATGGTAACACAGGATAAGTAAGGGAATTAGGGCTGTATTTTATCATCATTTTTGTTCAATCTGTATGCTGAAGTAATCAAGCGGAAATTAGGGAGACCCGGAAAAATGTTCTGGAAAATTAAGGACGAAGGTGAAAAAGTAGGATTGAATCTTAAAATCAGGAAATCAAAGATAATGACAAGCTGCACATCGACATGAGATGTTTATAATCAACAAGGAAGAAATTAGTTTGAGAATGTATCTTCCTTGGATCAAAAATTGTTCATGATGGCAGTTCTAATTCTAAAATTAAATGTAGGATAAATTTAGGCTGCACTGCAATGGTTAACATGAATAAGAACTGGAAAAGCAGAGATATTGATATAAATACAAAAAGCAGGCTAGTTAGCATAATAAAAGGTAAAGGTAAAGGTTCCCCTTGCACAAAGGTTCCCCTTGCACATATGTGCTAGTCGTTCTCGACTCTAGGGGGCAGTGCTCATCTCCGTTTCAAAGCCGAAGAGCCAGCGCTGTCCAAAGACATCTCCGTGGTCATGTGGCCAGCATGACTAAACGCTGAACGCGCACGGAACGCTGTTACCTTCCCACCAAAAGTGGTCCCTGTTTTTCTACTTGCATTTTTACATGCTTTCGAACTGCTAGGTTGGCAGAAAGTTAGCATAATAGTCTTCCCTATAATAATGTATGGGTATGAGAGATGGGCATTAAGAACAGCTGATTGAAGAAATGATGCCTCTGAGCTGTGGTTCTGCTGTAAATTATTACATCTACCATGGATAGCCAAAGTAACCAAGAGAGAGGTGCTAAATCATATCAAACCAAACATATCACTAGAAGCCAAAAATCATGTACTGTAACTATATCTGATTAACAGTACTTTGGCCATGTCATGCATGTAAATTCACTGGAGAAGTCAATGATGCTAGAATGGTTAATGAAACAAGAAGGAGCAAGCAAAGAACATGCTCGCTTGATAATATCAAAACTGATACAAAGCTGAACATCCAAAGAACTGAAAGAAGCTGTGCTTGACAGGGTAGCATGGAGAGCACTTGCCTATAAAGTCACCAACAGCTGGACATGACTGAATGGTTGAGACAACAAATAATAATTCCTAGTACTAAAAACTGTGGGTATTTTTAACTTTTTACTTAATAATGCATATGTCAGCTTCTCCCACCCTAGCAAAACCGTACCCGGGGTCCAACCCCTTAGCAAGTATATATCACAATAAACTCTAAAGAATACCTTGAACATGCACCACTGTATATTTAGTTCTTCAGCCTTCAAACTGCCTTTTCCCTCTCATTTACTGAGCAATGGTTACATGAAAGGAATAAAGAAGATGCAGTTAGGCTATAAATGGCTTTACAGTCCATAAAAAAACATCTATCCTAGCCAACAATGACATTTATATTGCTGGTTAGATAGCCATGTCCTAATTTAACCAACATAACTTTTTTTACTTTTTAAAAAATAGTGGGTTTTTTTTACTTATTTGAGCAACCAGTTAATAGACACTGTCAGTAAAACTACTCTGAATAAACATTAATGTACTGAAAAGAAGTACTCCATAAATCATGCAAGATGAAGTATCCAAATATAGACATAGCTGTCCTCAATCTACAGAGCAATCAGTGGATTAATTTAATAAAATCAACAGAACAAATTGGCTTCTCCAGTCCCAAAGTACAGGGCCACAATCATTGGTATTATACCAATGTGAAAAATCATTCTCAGAGTAGCAGAAGAAATTCAGCCAACAATTTAATGTAGATCAACCCCAGACTGTGGTGAGTACTGTATGAAGACTAATTTGTTGGCCTGAAAATTACAACAGGAAACCTTTAGAAAAAAAATCTCTAGGCATTCACAAATGAAGAGTACGCTATTAAATTTAACCTTGTTAAGTGAAAAAAATACCTGAAGCACAGCTACCTGAAAAACAGGCCACTTCACTGTAGTCACTCAGATAGCAGCTCTTTTAAGAACTAGAACTCCAAGATCAGATTACTGAACTGATATATTTTTTTCAAGATCATATTTAGGATAATATAATATAATATAGGAAGGTCATCCCATTAAAAACTGTTCAGACCTTGCTCTTTTTTTTTGTTCTTTCTCCTTGTCGAGCAGAAACAACTTTTTTAGTCATTTTCTCATTTGTTTTTCTCTGGTCTCTGCTAGTAGAACCCTTCTTTCCCTCTTCACCAAGCACGGAAATTTGCTTTCTCGCTTGCTGTTGTTGAAACCTTCAGGGCAAGGGATCCAGCTCTTCTCATGCAACTCCAGCCTTCCAACCTGTCTTCCTTTGCTCTGACTTACCTCCATGCTGATTTGGTGGCTCTAAATCAGTATCCTTCCACAAGGGATAGGGTTGGCAAGTCCTGCCGTCCAGCATTATTCAACACAATGGGGTATGAGATGGAAGAAGCAACTGCAGACACTGGCTAGAAACACCACTGCTGAGAGACCCAGCGGGTCAGGCAAGGCCACTGCCAGACTACTGCTCTTCTTGGAAAACTTCTTGTGGCCCAGCCTGGATGTAGATATTACTCCTTGCTGGCATGCTGTACAGCTCACGTAAAATTGTTGATGGCTGCTGTCTGCTTAATCAGATCTGGACAGGATCCAAGTTTCTGAGAATTTGTCAGGATACATTTTTTGCATGGCAGGCAGGGTCTGAATTAGGACTCTGACCAGCTCCAAATATTACCTGTAATTCACAACCTTTATAACGGCATTGAGCTATTTTCTCTTTTTAAGCTGGACCGTGAGAATAGCTTCTCTCAATTGCTTTGGGTTTTTATTAAAAGAGGGTGAAGCTGTTTAGAGGGTCACAACATAATGTGGTTGCTAAAACACGATACAGAAATATACAGGATTGCTGGGAATGGGAAGACCAATGTAACCATTCAGAAATTCCCCTACAGGGAGCATGTGTATCCCCTCTTTTTCAGTGATCCTGATCTGTATTTTATATAATTTATATAATTATATTTTATATAATTTATTTTCCCCAATTGCTCAATGGAACTGAGAAGCAGTGGTATAAACTCAGGGAAAATCTGTAGAAGATAGGCTAAAACCTCTTTCTGACCCTGATTACAACTCCTGAGTTTACCTTTGTCTTACCTAGTGATGCTAACCTTGTGCACTTTTTCCCCAGTTTATCCATGTTTTATGGATAGAGTGGGGCAACCTTCTGAAAAAGAGGATGCAGAGATTTATTTATCCACTTATTTCGATCTCACCAAATTATAATCCACCCCAATCCTGTGAAATACCTTCAATGGAGTCTTACCTAAACCAGTTGTGAAGTCTCTGGTTAAGTGGAGATACAAAACTTGGATCTCCCTGCTGGAGTACTACCTATTAACTATGACCTAGAAAGGAAATATAAGCACTTATGAAAGGCTGTATTAGAAATCTCTTAAGACTTGCATGATATGTATAGGCTACAGTTGATCACCTCTGCTTTCTAATAAAAAAAATAACTTGAGTTCCTGTCTAAGAACTCAAAGAAAAAATATTTTTTCAGCTCTTACTGAAACCTTCCCAGAACTGGGCCCTAGAACTGTAGATCTTATAATTCTTTTCTTTTCAAGCTGATACAATTTCTGGATCCTAATTTATATTGCGATACTAATACAAATGACACAAATGCATATAATATTCAGTGACAAAATGCACTTCACCTCTGAAAATATTTCTGACAATCCTAATTTCAACAGTCTTCCAAGTCACTGTATCAACTCTGGTATGATACCAGTAGGCCTGATGCTTTTTAATATCTTGTCATTAGTGCAGCTGTTGCAACATCTTCATCCCTAGCACCTTTGTTATTTGCACAAGCCCTGCCTTTTTTTAAAGCATACTTGAATATGTGCCATATAAGATTTCTAGAGGAACAAGTGCATGTTATTGAATACATAAAAGCAAAACTGAACATAGAGGCACATTTTAAAATATTGTCTCATCCCATTCCCTAGATCCATGCTGAAGAGAAGACAGTGAGGCAGGGGAGAGATAATGGTCCAAGGTGTGAGAGAAGCAGCAACGTTTTATTTTTTTAATTACTATGATTTTCCTCAATTCCAGAGAGGTGTGGGATACCCTCAGGGCACTGGGGTGCTGAAAACAGGAAACCCAACCACCATAGCATTTCATCAATACCACTTGAGTTGGCAGGAGCTCTGGTTCATAAAGTTATTGCATGTTATGTATGTTTATTTACATATCTAATGAAAACACCTTGATTCTTACAAACACAAAAATTGAGAACTGCCCTTTGTATAAATCACACATGCACATACTATTTTTGCATTGGCCACCGAAGGTGCTATTCACTTATCAAAAGAAAATTGAGAAGGTAGATTGTATAGGAAACAACATATAGTACTTTAAGAGTCAATGATTTTGAGACCACAATGAAATGATTAACTTCTATTATTTTTCATTATAAAATGAATGCGACAACATCAAGGGTTTCATGGAATTCTAAAAGAAAATTGGTGAAATAGAAAATATGTTGTC
The DNA here is from genome assembly GCA_032468015.1 of Mimophis mahfalensis. Classification (NCBI taxonomy): domain Eukaryota; kingdom Metazoa; phylum Chordata; class Lepidosauria; order Squamata; genus Mimophis; species Mimophis mahfalensis. Next base: position 124,237 of record JANHFR010004514.1, read on the forward strand.
ATGGTGATTCACCAATTATGATTTGCTTCTGAATTTTAGAAAAGCACTAGATTTATATTGCCCTAGTTCAAGTTAACCACACATTCTTCCAGTTTTATAAAGAAACAAAAAAATGAAAAGGATATAAAACCCCAGTTGCAGAATCAATATCAGCTTTTACATTCAAACAAAGATACATGTTTTTTTTTCATCCAACCCACTTGGATTTTGAAAAAAATGTAATAAATGAATGTCAACAAGCAGTAATGTGTATGTATGTCTGTATTAGTAATACACAATTTATAAAAATAAATGTCATGGTCTACCATTTTTGCATCTTCTGAAAATATAAGCTTAAACCAATTTTTTTAATTTTGAAGAAAAGTATCAATACCTATGTGATATTTTTAAAAAACAGAATAATAAAGTAAATCATGCCATTAAAGAAAATCATCAAGAGACACATAGCACTCAAATGTTATTTTGTGCACACAAGATCTAAAAGAGCTGAAAATACAGCAGATTGTACCTTTGTTAACATTAAAAGGACATTTCTAAACACGAAAGAATCCGACATTAGGACACCAGTTTCCAAATGATTCTTAGATAGACATTAACAAATGTACAATAAAAGAGAGAGATTTGCAATACATCACAGCATGAGCACTTACCAGCAATTTATCAGCTTAAACCCAACCAGCCATCTGGCTAGATTTCCCTTGAAGTGAATTCAGGAAATTGTCCAGCTGACTGGATAGAACGTCCATTCTGATCAAACCTATCCCAAAGTTAATCAATTAATTAATCAATTTAGATTGTGGTGCCTTTAGTAAACAGCGTGCTGACAGTAGGTTGCATGTAGGCTGCCCCGTAGTTCCTTTATAAGTAACTCGTCTTAAAAACAAATTGTCCATGCATACTGCTGCATATTCTTTTATATTAATTCAGAAGCTGTAGATATACAGTGAACTCTTCACAATGGCAGCCTGCATGATGAAAAAGCAAAAGTAGTTTTCAGTCTGCAGAATGCCTTAAAAGGGTTACCATGGAAATAAATGTGGAAAGGGGAGGGGGCTCCTCTGATGACAAATGCTGCCTCTAAATAGGGACAAGCCTTGAAGGGAGGCTGAATGGAAACTGTGAAAGAAGAAGAGAATTTACTATTACTACCAGGCTCAGACTGCCACTGGTTTAAGATTTCAGTTCTTTCACTCTGAAATCGTACTAAAGTCATATTTTATAATGCATCTAGATTTACCACAGAAGAATAGGAGGAAAATGCTTAAGCAGCTTCCCCAACTTCTCAAAAACTGGGGCACCTGAAACTGCTTTATTTGCATTAGCAGGGGGATATTTTTATGCTGATTTTTACAATAGGAAATAACAGCACTGGAGAAAGCAAGCTTCTCAGGATTTGGTTAAAAAAATAATTAAAGACTTTAACTGAGACATAAGGAAGAACATGCTCTAGGACTTAATGCTATGGATGGCTGTTTTTATAAGTATTGCAGATGCAACATCTTTTTTCCCCTCTAAATGAAGATAAAATAAATACGGTTCAGTTAGCAGGAAGGGTGTAAGAAACTAAAAACATCACTTTAGGAATACCCAGCAATTCACTCATTGCACTGGAGTTTTGCTCAGTATAGTCAACATTTTGAGCCCAAACTGGACCTCCTTCTGGTTTCATTAAAGGCCAGTTGAACCCATTCATGTCCCACTGAAACTTTGCATTCAAACCTCCCCTCTGTCTCTCTGAATCACATTATGGGGGAGGAGGGAATCGGATTAAACTCAGGAGTGTAAGCGAGGGGAAATACATATAATTTAAGTCTTTTGGTGGTTTGGATTAAATTTACATCATCTTAAACCTACTCACAAGAATGACAGAGGCTTCACTTTTAGCACTGGAGAAGGAGGCACAAGGTGGGAGAAGCTAGAATAAAATATTTATGTTACAGCAATTTTAGAAAAAAAAATCACTGCTAACAATAATATATATGTGTCCTTTCATTAAGATACTTGCCAATAAACAAAGTATTTGACATTACACTAAAGCTTATTCAGCACCTGTTTGCTTCATATAAACTAACATCCAACACTTTTAATTAACTTAATCTTCACCAAAGGTAATTAAGTTATGATGAACATGATATACAACAATGATCCATTTAGGATTTTTATTAAATAGTAAAGCAGAAGTCTGCCATACAGAGCTAAAAGTCAACTGTGTGGTGGAAATATACCTCAGACTTAGGACCCTAAAAATCCTCCTGGGGAAAATTTTTCTCATATCCTTTGACATACCGTAGACAAGCTTGTTATATCAGTACCATCCTACAGGACTGAACTGATTATTGATTATTTCAGTAAAAGATAATCATGACAGTATCATTGTTCCTTAAAACTGTCATTATATCACTAAGAATCAGCCACAGCTTTTTAGAGTTGGAGGTGGCACTGTTCAGTAAAGACCAGTTGCTGCCTATAGAATATACTTTGAGTTTTAATGTGCTAATCTTGTAGGTTTTTACAATCTTTTGAGTAGCACAAGTAGCTTCCAGAAGCACCAGAGCAGAATTATCTCATGATGACTTTCCTCTTCTCTCCCCAACCTTGAAATGCCGATTATTATGAAAGTGATTTGAATTTTGCTGACTTGTGTTGTATTAAGAATGTGAAAGGGAAAATTATCACCCACATATTCCAAAAACTGGAAGAGGAAAAAAAGAAATGCGGTGCTACATCACCCATTCTTATTTTCAGAGGTTTATCTTAGAAAAGTGAAAAGAAGAATAAGTAAAGAATGTAGATTCAAACACAATCTAGGAACGTGAGGACTGGAGCTCAGGAATGATAAAGCATTTAAAGTGCCTACTATACCTTTATACGGAACTATTCTGAAACCCAACCAAGATTGACATGTTAAACAGAGGTGGTATTTAGCCGGTTGTGACAGGTTCCGGAGAACTGGTAGCGATAATTTTGACTGGTTTGGGGAACCAGCAAATACCACCTCTGATTGGCCAACAGCACAACAATGCCCACTAAGCCATGACCACAGAACCGGTAATAAAAAAAATTGAATCCCACCACTGACGTTAAACCACAATTTAAGCATATTTGACCCATCTCTACTGTCAACAGGTTTTCATCCTGCATATACAAAACTCTCTAACCTTTTCTTCCTGCAAATTTTCAGAGTCACACTGTTAGCAATGTTTTGGAAGTATTAAAAGCTGTGAAGAATAATCATAACTTGTCTTTAAAACTATCTCTGTCACTTAAAAGCACTAGATTTAGAGAGTGTAGATTAACAATGGTGACAAAAAAATCATAAAACAAGTGCCTAGCTTGGCAACAGAAATTCTGCTCCCAGTTGTGATTGTAAATGGGCACTATCTGCAAATCTTATAACTTCTATTTGCATGTTTGTTTTTCTGTGGGGTTCCAGAATAAATCTAGACATCCAAGAAACACTGTATTTAGAATAAGTTCTACAAAGTAAAACAAGCTTTGCTAGTTGGGGGGAATATGGAATTTCAGCTGGAGTCTATGACAATTCACTGCAGCCAATTCACCATGACCAACTCGCCGCAGGACAAGAGTTACACTAATATCAAAGAAATGGTAGAATAGAATCATTAAAGAAAAGGATGCCAAAGGAGGTGAAGAATGAAATGTGAATGGCAAAAATTAAAATATTTTAAAATTTATTTTAAATAATTAGATAGAATTGTTCAATTGTTCCACAGAAAGCTAACCCATGGCAAGTTGTCCCGCAGTGAGTTGGCTGTGTTGAGTTGACTGCAGCAAGTGGTAAGTTGTTCCATTCCAAACCAGCAGAGCCTCACGCTGATGTAGGTTGTTTATCAGTACACCAGGGAGTCATAACCTTTCTGTGTATGGATCCATTTGAGAGTCTAGAGATCTCTTCTTAAAAAATGTATTTTAATGCCTAAAATAAACACATGTAGACTGTTATAAATTATAATTATGCTCAAATTCAATTATAAAATTTATAAAACTGTATACAGTAATTGTGATATATTCTGGATTCCCAGAAGGGCGGGAGTGCATTCCAGAGGAGCAAAAGACAACTCAGTTCAGATAGTTTGTGTGACAAAAAGAGAATTAAAACAGCACCTTTCTAATAGTTCTCAGAGTGTATGTATGCTTTATGGGGGTGGTAACCTTCTTTGCTTTGGAAGATTTTGTCTATACGTGACGAGCAATAAAGTAATTTGCTTGGAAGTATCAAAATGTGTTTTTCTTATTTTTGGGGTCCTGAGAGTAATATATTTATTTATTAAACAAACTTCTATGGTCACCCATCTATAAGAAGGAGCTCTGGGCAGCAAACAGAAATAAAAACACAAAAAAATTAAAACAAAAAACATTTAAGGCAAATCTCAATACATGTACTTATTTATTGTTCCATGCAATTAACAATAAGACAATACCTTTTTTAGATATAATAATTTTAAATCATGAGATTTATTTAACAACATTTTTGGAGTCTAAAGGTGATAAATTCCATTGTTGCTTGCATAACTTACTGAAGTAAAAGTTGAATTTCAATTAGATGTTACTGATACCACCCTAATGGCATAAAGTGAAGAGGAACTAAAGAGCCTCTTGATGCGGGTGAAGGAGCAGAGTGCAAAAGTTGGCTTGAAACTCAACATT
>JANHFR010004514.1:203602-214859 GCA_032468015.1 Mimophis mahfalensis
TTTCTTCTTCCTTCCCCTCTTTCCTTCTCTTTCTTTGCCTTTCCTCTTCCTCTTCCTCCTTTCCTCTCCCTTCTTGCAGACTCAAATGCAAAAGGGGAACCATTTCTCCTTTTGTTTTGAGTTTTAATTTTGCTAGCCCTCTGCCAGCGAAAATGGAGCTCGGTGGAGAGGGCACATCTTTGGCCTCCTGCAATCCTCTAAAAGTAAGAATGGAGCTCGAAGGGGCTGTACGCACACAGGCCCGCTATATTTTCGCTGGCAGAGATGCCACGGGCTCAGAGGTGGTATTCAGCCGGTTCCGACAGGTTCTGGAGAACCGATAGTGATAATTTTGACTGGTTTGGAGAACCGGCAAATACCACCTCTGATTGGCGGACAGCATAGGCACGCCCAATAAGACACGCCCACAGAACCAGTATTTAAAAAGTTTGAATCCCACCACTGCATGGGCCCCTCCTTTGCTATTTCCAGGGCACTTGTGTGGATCAGACTGAAGCACCCACAGGACAGCTTTGGCCCCGGGCCTTGAGTTTGACACCCCTGCCTTAATGGGAAGGGATGCAGGCCAATGGTGGTATTCAGCCGGTTCTGGCAGGTTCCAGAAAACCGGTAGCGATAATTTTGATTGGTTCGGAGAACCAGCAAATATAGCCTCTGATTGGCCAACAGCATAGCCATGCCCATCAAGCCACACCCACAGAACCAGTAGTAAACAAATGTGAATCCCACCACTGATGTAGGTGGAGGGGAAGGACAGACAGACTCACCCCACATTTGCTGAGAACCACATACCACCAGCGTTCCCGGACAGAACGAAAACTTCTCCCACTTGTGCAACTCAGATACCGGATTGAATTTTCGGTCACCAGCTGGATGAGAAAAGGCACAAAATATAGCCTGAAGTAACAACAAGTGATTGTTCCATTTGCATTATCATCCAGAGGAGTGGTCTCCAACCCTGGCAATTTTAAGACTTGTAGATCTCAACTCCCAGAATTCTTTGCAGGCTGAGGAATTCCAGGAATTAAAGTCCATAAGTCTTAACGTTGCGAACGTTGGAGACCCCCTGATACAGAGGTTCCCATCCACCGACGGTAGTATTCTCTGCCTTTCAGATCATATCAGATGAATATGAGCACGAGCCAATCTTCTAGTTAGTTCTCAACTTACACGGAGCAACCAATCTCGCCCAAACTTGGCACAGACATACCTTGGCATTGCGAGATCAGCACTGTGGGGGTCATGAAAGCCTTTGAGTGGTCTTTCCCCCCAAAAAAGGATGCCAAAGTGGACATTTCACTGCCCCATGGACATTTCACTTGCCAGCTGCACTGCACATGTGCAGAGGGCTACCAGGCAAGGCATGCAGATTGGAGGCTCTCCAGCCAATAGAAGCAAGGCATGCAAATCGGGCAAAGAACGCTGAGAATTGTAGGCTGCAGCATGGTCATAAATACCTAGCAAAGCCAGGTTATCAGCTAGTGAGTGAATGTGTGTGTGTGTGTGTGTGTGTGTGTGTGCATATATATATATAATTTTTAAAAAGTGCAGGCTATAAAGTCTCAATAAACTCTGTTTGTCTTACATCCAACTTGCTAGTGGTCTGTTCAGAAAGGAACTTCCATCCCTGAAGCAAAACTCACATGGAAAGACAGGTGGCAGGAAAAAAAGAATTGAACTTTTACATTTCCTGTTCCAACCTATCCTTAAAACTGAGCATCTGCTGAGTTCCTGTGATGAATATTTGTCTGATACTTTTAGCCTCTGCAAAACACCCTTTGAAAAATCCATTAATTTAAAGAAGGCTCCTCTTCTGTTAGGGAGAAGGTTACAGAAGAGGTATTTCATAAATTGCAAAATGGAAGCTAAAATCTAGATCATTGTTTCTCCATCTCAGCGACTTCAAGAAGTGTGGACTTCAATTCCCAGAATTCCCCAGCCAGCATGTTTAAGATGGATGGAGTTCAACTCCACCCATTTTAACACATGTGGGAGTTGAGGGCCACTCATCTTAAAGTATACCAGCTAGAGAATTCTGGGAGTTGTGATCCACCCATCTTAAAGCATGCTGGGCTGGGGAATTCTGGGAGTTGAAGTCCATACCTCCTAAAATTGCCAAGACAGAAAAACATTGATTCTAGAAGGCCAAAATGCCCTTGCAAGTATTGAAATCTCTTACCTTGCACCCAGACCAGGCATACTGAGTTGTAAGGTTGATAACTTGATTATTTTCTGGACGGATAACCGATTCTTTCATCAGACAATCCTGAGGAGAAGACAAAAGAGACCCCAAGAACAGTGACTCACGCAGAGACATGGCAGGCACTTTGCCCTAAGGCTCAATGAATTTGGAATCAGAAAACACAAAACTAGGTATAATTTCTCATTCAGTTGCTGCTCTGTTAGTGCAGCAAATCATGTCATTGTCTCACAAGAGCCTCCCGTTCCTTAATTTACTTATTTATTGTAGCACAATAGATCAGAAACTCGTAATTTTCTAGGCAGCCTCCCTGTATTATGAGCCCCCGGAGCTACGAAGCAGCAACAACATCAGAATTTAATTCATTTTAGGTCCCCATAATACTCCAGAGCTGATCTAAGAGACCAACAGTGCTCCAGATTACAGATTCCCAGAGTTGGAAGGGAGCTTGTAGGTCATCTAGTCCAACCGCCCACCACCCTACACCTTGCCTGGCCCCTCCCCTCCCAGCTCTCCAACCTCTGTGTGCATCGTGGGGGAGGCAACGGTGGGGGTGGATTCTGAGCACCCCATAGGGACTCGTGGAGAATTGCCCAGCCCAGCCCAGCCCAGCCTCCTCTCTTTTGGTGCGAAGCTTCTCCCCCTCATGCAGAGCAGACAACGGCCGTGCCGCTTTCTGCCAACCAGTGGCACGATTTGCCTCTGAAGTGTGCAAAATCATGGCGGGGAGGGGTGGGGCCAGTGATTTTCCGGTTCTCCAAACTGCACAAAATTGGAACAACCGGTTTGTCCGAACTGAGCTGAACCGGCTGAAACCCACCTCTGATTTACCCCAAGAAATACCGAATTAAAAAAGGGAGGAGGAGAAAAAAAATCCATCTGAGGTGCGATGATCAATAAAAACTGACCTTATTTCCTTTTTTGTAAACCGCCGGCCACTGGGAAGGATCATCGAAATAAAGAAGAATGTTCTCACAACATTTGTTCTTCGAAGAGAAGAGGAGAAAAAGAGAGCATTATGCTGAAGGCAGCACAATTTCTGAATTGCAAACTTATCCAGGGTAAGGGAGAAGTTTCATAGGTTGGGAGTGGGGAAAGGTCTCCCTAAAATGCACAACGTAATGTGTTGAAATATACCTCTGGATAGCGGAATTGGAAATCCAGGCGTCCATAGTCGGAAAAAAAGCAGAATCTAGTCAAAAAGACCCAATCCTGGGAGGAAAAAAGGAGAAAAAAACAACAACACCATGTCAGTTTTGATGTAGCTCAGTATTTTATTAGCTTTTCTCCATCTCGGCAGTTTTAAGTTGCGTGGACTTCAACTCCCAGAAGTCCCTAGGCAGCAGAATTCTGGGAGCTGAAGTTCACAGATCTTAAAATGGCTGAGATTAACAAACACTGGTTTATACAAGTCTTGTTGTGTTCCACGCCTGAAATACACGGATCAAGACTATTTCCTAAAAACACAGAGTCTTTTTATTGTCCAAATGTTCCCAAACTGAAAACGCAATAGTAAAAGTCCAAGAAGCATAAATCAAAGTCAAATGCCGGGCGAGAGTCCAACAAGATAAAGGCCTGGAAGCCAGCCAGAAGTCCTTGGCAGTGAAATAAACCCCAAAGTCCACACAAAAATCAAACATTTGTTCCCAGCGAAACCTAAGCCCAGCCACAACCTACTTAAACCCTGCAGGGGGTGGCCCAATCAGTGACCTGATGCCTCATGGCTCCACCGCCAATGACGTTGCTGTAATCTTCAGAGCCTACATTGCTCCCTGGTGTCCAGCAATACCACCTCCTTCCTCAGTGCTGCCAGCTTCCACCTGTTGTTGCTGCTCACCCCCAGGTTGGCTAGACTCCCGTGGCATGCTGGCAGCAGTCAGCTCCTGCTGACTCACTGGGGGGGGGGGTGGAGAGGCATCACTGGCGTGCTGCCCATATCTGCCTCTAGCTCCCCCCCGGAGTCACTTTCTGAGAGCAGCTCCTCAGCAGGGGATGGGGCCAGAACAAAGATCAGGGAGGGGGCCAGTGATGGAATCTTCAGTTCAAATCCATACGCTGACAGAATCATTAGAGGTAGTGAAAGGTCTACATAGCCAGCCACAACCTACGTCTGTGAGCAAGCCACTCCAGGGAGTTTCCAAGCAAGCTCTTAAGTTGTAGAGATTTAGCTGCAGGTGTGTGAAGAGGAGTTAGCTACGCGGTGCCAGCAGGGAACTGCCAATTAATGCCCAATTTTTTTCTTAATGAAGTATCACAAAACCAGCCACAACACAATTGATCGATTGAACACAGAAACCCATTTTCAGAAACGGGCGCCAAGATTCCAGAACCCCAGTTGGTTTCAGCCTCCGAGCAGCTGCTATCTCACAATCCCCAAACCAATTAATTATGAAGCCCGCAAGCACATTTAAACTCTGCTTATTCTACAGATCCACTTCAGATAACTTCCACTTTACAGCAGTCTCCGGCCAAATTTTGAGAGGAATATTCCTGTACAATGCAATGCAGGTTTCCCACACACACACACACACACACACACTTTTTTTTCTTGGCAATGTACTCTGTACTAACATTCATCCGTAGAAAAAGAAGGAAATAATAGTAAATAAACTCACAATGCATTCTGTCCTCCGGTTGCTGTTCTTTTTAAGTGCTGAGCTAATTAACTACATGACAAGCCACGCTGGATTTTTTCTTGCTGACTGGATCAGGCATACGAGCTTTCTGGCATGCAGAATCTTTAAACTGTACACACACACGACACACACACACAGACAACACACACACACATCTACCTGATTACTCTGTGTTAAATCATCGCCCTGCCAACAAAAGTATATATAAGTGCAAGGCTATAGTTTTCCCAGTTGCAAGGTATGGCTGTGAAAGTTGGACCATAAGGAACGTTGTCTATGGGGTCGCGATGGATCAGACACGACTTTGCAACCAACAACAACAAATATTCCTGTTAGTTTTTTGCTTCCCGTAGAACAACACGGTGAGAGAAGGAAGTTGCACATTGGAGCAAAGTTGCCAAGGGTTACGTAGCAGGGCAGGATTTGACATCGCTTTGCTCCTGGGGAGGAAAGCTATGGCAAACCTAGGCAGCAGACTAAAAAGCAGAGACATCACCCTGCCAACAAAAGGGCATCTAGTCAAGGCGATGGTTTTCCCAGTTGCAATGTATGGCTGGGAAAGTTGGACCATAAGAAAGGCTGAGTGCCAAAGAATTGAGGCCTTTGAACTATGGTGCCAGAGAAGACTTCTGTGAGTCCCTTGGACTCCAAGGCGATCGAACCAGTCAGTCCTAGAGGAGATCAAGCCTTACTGCTCTTTAGAAGGCCAGATCCTGAAGATGAAACTTAAATACTTTGGCCACCAAATGAGAATGAAGGACTCACTGGAGAAGAGCCTAATGCTGGGAGCGATTGAGGGCAAAAGAAGAACGGGACGACAGAGAATGAGGTGGCTGGATGGACTCACTGAAGCAGTCGGTGCGAGCTTAAATGGACTCCGGGGGATGGTAGAGGACAGGAAGGCCTGGAGGAACGTTGTCCATGGGGTTGCGATGGGTCAGAAACGACTTCGCAACTAACAACAACATATTCTGAAAAAATAACTGTAAAAAACATCCATCAAACTATGTCTAAAAATTACAACTAAATATTTTAAACATGTTAAACAGAAAAATGAATAGAAGGAATCCAAATTAAGTTTAAATAATTGCAATGTATGTTTGAGGAAACAAGTATTCTAGACATATTTACAACTGTCTCAACTTTCTTCTTACTGAATAATGAATTTTTAATAGGTATGTAAGTTATTACTATGCTTGCATGCCAGCATTGACATATACTGTATATCCCACAGAGGCCCAATGAGTTGAAAAATTTCTTCCTGTATGAAATGCGCACACACACAGGGGTGTGTGTGTTATAACTTTGATCTGGCACAGAAAAACATTTTTATTTAAAAAAAATTTAGATAAAATTAGTGGAATTTTATTTCAGTATTATTTACTTTTACCCTATAAATGCTTTTGGATACTGATGTAATTCTTTGTTGCTATTATGAACAGGTCCCAAGCCTGAAGAAGCCATATAAAAAATATATCAGGAAATTGTGATTGGAAGGAAGGATTCCCCCCACCTAGGATGTGCATGAATGGACCTCTTCGTGAATGGGTATCTTACATTCATTGATAAGAATGAAGAAACTACTGAAAACAAAGCAAAAAGCAGTCTCTATCAGGTGTAAATCAGTTGTAATGATTTTAAGATACATGGACTGATTCAGATACACAAAGCTATCTGGGTTATTATGAAGATAAAAATAAAGATACAGCCCATATACGCCACATACAGTAAGCTCCTCAGAGAATGCAAAAATAATCAATTAACCATGATTGGCAAAAATCAGGCCAAATTGTATAGAGTAAAAGAGACAGCATTTGTGCAAAACTAAATTCAGATAAACATTTGGTTTGATTTAAAAACTGAGTTGAAGAAACAAGAACACAATCCATGTAAGGACTTGCAAAAATCTCAGTATGCTCAGATGGGTTGCACAGAACTGGAAACAAACTCCCCAGAAGTCAGTGAAAAGGTAGAAGCTGGCACTCCGCCTATGTTCAGCATTTTTGATAACTGCAGTATTAATATTAACCACATTCTATAAGGAAACAGGTGATTATATGATCAATTACAAAGCATCAACAGCCAACAGTCACTGAGGGCCCCTCACTGTCAGCCTTGTCTTTTCTTCCAACTTCAAATAAATGTGAATTCTTGGCCACAAAGCAGAAAGAAAGACACCTTTGCCCAATTCATAGGTGCTGTGGCTTTGCTTCACACAGTAAAAGCTGTAATCATGATTCATGGCTTTGGAAACAAAAATGCTCTTGACACGCCAGGTGAATTCTTCATGCCCCAATACATTTGAAAATTAAACAAGAAATATCAACTCCTCTTTTTTAGGCGGAAAAGTTACCGCCCCATGCCCCATATTTTGGGGAAGGAAACTGAGCTGAATAAGGGCAGGAGGAGGCAATCTAATTGAAGGTCCTATGACAAAATGTGACTCCTTTCCCCGCAATCACATTCATTGTGGAGGAAAAGAAGCTATCCTGCTGAGCACAAAGATTGCCTGGGAGCAGACTGGTAGACAACAGCTGGTTAAGATGTATTTAAGTGGCTTAAACCTGGCAGCGGTCCAGAGGTCTTCAGAGAAAATAGGAAATGAGATGCAGAAGGGGAAAAAAAATTAGAGGCTCCTCAAATAATTTTGCTGAGTATAATTACAGCATTTGTATTCATTTAAAAGAGAATCAAAAATCAGAGAAAGCAGGAAAACCGACTAAGTAGTAATTTTGAAGGCTTCTGAATTGTGTGTGAAAAGAAAAAACTTCCCTCTCATAACTCAGTGTTTTGAATCATTATCATGTGTTGGGTAGGGCTACCAGATTTGGGTTGCAAAAATATTGATGTCACTAGATGGCAGCATACCTTACATCTTTCGGATATATTTTTTTGCTGCTACCTAGGGTTATCTGGATTTTTGCACCCCAAATTTAACAACCGTAGCCAGTATATTCATACTTTCAGTCTGCCAAAAGCAGGTATTTCTTATTAGGCCCTTCATGGTTCAAAGGAAATAATCAGGAAGCTCTAGTAATGAAAGTCAAGGAGCACAGGAAAAATGGGACTAACATTAAACCTAAAGGAAACCAAACTAATGACAACAGATACAATAATACGCCTTAAAACAGACAGCGAAGATACTGAAGAAGGAGACAGCCTTTTAAGATAAAGAGTAAAACAATTGCACTATGCCACAAAGCAGCACTTTGAAGGATAGCTAGGGAGATCTTGGAAAAGATTCTTAAATGCTGTGATATATTTACCATGATTAGAATCATGCAAGCAAAATTGGGGTTTGAACAGGCAGAATACAGAAAGATCATGGCTGTTTTTGAATTTTGACATTGGAGAAGGCTTCCAGGAGTATCATGTGTAGCCAAGGGCTCAAATGGATCTAAGAGTGACTATGTTTTTTACAAACAAATCCACATGTTGAAACTGATAAGCAAATAGTGGGCGCCATAAATTCTCCAGCCGTGTCTTAAACTCTTAGTAAAAAGCTCTACAACAAGTATTTACAGCTGACAAAATAAATAGTCACCAAAATGTACTGGTTTCTCAATTATAGAACAATCTTTTCAGGGAAGTTTTTGTTAAATCTCTTATTCCATTCTACTTTTGGGGGGTTTTTTTCTCCTCCAATCTTCAAACCGCAGATAGACACTTAGTTCCTTCCCATCCCCTTCTTTACTTTTTTCTGGATTTGTCATTTTTTTAAAAAAAATACATTTGTATGACGCCCTGAGTCTCTAGAGAAGGAGACTCAGGGCAGCTTACAATACACTCTAGCAATTGCCTTCACTCTTTGTATAGACCAGCTTATTAGTGCTTTTGGCCCCCCTTAAGCGGTGTTTTTACAAAGTCAGCTTGTTGACTTACAGTCAACTTATTGCCCCCAACAATCTGGGTCCTCAGTTTACCTACCTCGGAAGGATGGAAGGCTAAGTCAACCTTGAGCCTGGTGAGATTAGAACTCACACTAATTGCAGGCAGCCGGCAGCTAAGTGCTTAGCCTGATGCACCACCGAGGCTCTTTCCCTTTATTTTCCGCTTCTGTTATGGAAAACCCAGATTATCCCAGCCTATCCATCTCTTTTGGAGAGCCTTCAAGGTAACTCTCACAGCAACCCAGCAGCCCCTGCAGATTTCAGATATAGTCTCCAAAATCCATGGATATTTCATCCTTGTATTGACACAATTAGAAAAAATATCAGGTTAAAAAGTCTGAATGAATACTAATGTGATCTAAAGCAACTGCATGAGACAATATGTAGCTTGTTGTACACATGGCTTGTTGGTGATGTCATTGGTCAGCAATGACTCAAGCCCATTCTGAACAAAGGAGCCAACTATGCTAAATGGAAAATTCTCTTTACAGATATATTTGGCCAAAGATCTCAAAGGAATAAACAGTGCCAACAATTACTTACAACGAAAAACAGGAAGGGATTGCTTTCTTTATGTCATCCTTATTTTATCAAATAGCACTTTAGAAATAAAATGCATGTAACTAAGAGGAAATGGCAGGGTTATAAGACTTTACTTAATACCATACTGCTATTGTTGAACTTGAAAGTCAGAAATGGTTGTGTGGTGAGGAAGGAAAAAAAATAGAATCATCAATAACAACACTGTGCAGTACCAATCTATTCTTTGCTTATTAAAATAATTTGGGTATCCTAACTCAGTTTTTACACTCAGTATTTATTCTCCTCCATGCTCATTTTCATGGACGGCTTCACTATTAACAGAAGGAAGCTCCTATCTAAAGTAACAATTAAGATTTAATTGGACGTTTTACCAGCTTTGTTTCTATTCTACAATTGCAGTAACTTCACTTTCCCAAATACCTTTAAGGTATTTCCATACCTTTAAGAGGTATGGAAATAAACATTTGTGGGTGATAAATATGGGGAAACTGAAGCATAATATAAACTAAGATAAGAAAGAATAAGATAGTTGCAATCAGCTAATAAAGTAATCCAACTATCCTAATTCGTGTTTGGGAGGACAACTCTACCTCACAGTCTTTACTATAACATAACATCATACATATGATACTTCCATATCAATGGAAACTTCAGCTCTCTCAGTCTATCAATGTTATCATTTGAGAACCTTTATACTGTATACTGAAATCTGTCCAAAACCAGAATTTAGCCTGCACCATGATCACAGCAGATCCTGATTGCAGAAAAATGCCACCATGCCCCATGATTTAGATAGAAGGAGGAAGATTTTGAATAAGGATCAAATTAAAATTTAAAAACAAAGAAAAAGCACATAATTATAAAAAGCTATGCTAATTACATTTAAATCAGCATACACTATCCAAAAGATTTCTCATTATTCAACTAGTAATTCAGGTCAGAAGTCTAGCATGCAATTTTAAAATTATCACAGTTCAATATTGTGTGTTAAGCTGCTTGGGAAACAGACAACAATCACCGTTCTGATTGTTTTGAGAACTAGTCTTAGCACAAGGATATTTTTAACATACTATAGCAGTGATGGCCAACCTTTTTGGCACCAAGTGCCCAAAGCACACACGCATGCATCCCCAAAGTGCAATACATGTGCATCCCCCATGCATGTGCCCTGCCCTCACACACATGCACCTTCATGCATGTGCACGCATCCCCTGTACATGTGCCCTGCCCATCCCACGCATGCACTCTGCCCCTCCCACATGTGCAGCAGAGACCCAAAGACCAGCTGGCCGGCAGGAGGCACATGCACACATGCACGGCAGAGCTGAGGCAATGGCTCGCGTACCACAGAGAGGGCTCTGTGTGCAATCTCTGGCATGTATACCATAGGTTCGCCATCACGGTACTATAGCATAATGTAAAATATGCGACAATATTTTACTTTACAAAATCCAATGTTTATATCAAATGGTTTCTTTACATAGAAGGGCACTTGATTCTAAAATCAGTGTTTTGAGTTCTTACTTATGTCAGTCATATATTCATCTAATTTATAGAGCTGCCTACTGCATAAGCAAGTGATACAGGGCAACACACAACAAAATAAAAACAATAAATATTTAAAATCATTATCATTTTCAAATATTAAAAAAGTTATAAAAAAAGGTTTAACTGGAATAATCCAATAATGTTCCTTCAGATTTAGTTTATGATACTAGTTTCAATGTAATGTTTTCAGAGGAAGAGTCCCCAAACCCCAACTGGCACCAGTGCTTGGAGTGCCAGCAACTGGGCCATGCAAAGAAACCAAGTCCCATCTGCAGGATGCAGGCAGAACACAAAAACACCCCCCCTCCAGTCCCATGGAAAAACATTTTTCCACAGAACTGGTCCAAAAGGTTGGGGGGCGCTGCTTTAGAGGACATCAGACTGGAGAAGGCTATGCTGAATACTGAATACTGAAATACTGAATACTGAAACCACTGAGA
>JANHFR010004515.1:48255-58263 GCA_032468015.1 Mimophis mahfalensis
GTAGACTTGCTGTCTCCAGTCACATGACCACCTAGCCATGCCTGCCTGCTAAGCCATGCCCACTAAGCCACACCCACGGAACCGGTTGTTAAAAGATTTGAAACCCACCCCTGCCCAGAGTGCTTATATGCCCTTACTCAGTGACCTTCTAACTGACTGGGGAATTCTGAGAGTTGATATATATATGGCACAGTGGTTAGAGTGCAGTACTACAGGCTACTTCTGCTGACTGCCAGCTGACTGCAATTTGGCAGTTCAAATCTCACCAGGCTCAGGGTTGATTCAGCCTTCCATACATACAGAGTCTTCTTCTCACCCATTTTCTCGCCCACTTTCTTTTTTAGATTGTACGACTGAACATTTCACAACCTGGCTACAAATGGTCAAATTGCAAGTCAATATATTACGTTTTCGCTAAGCACTTATTTCAAAGGTCACTTAAAAAGCTTTGCCTTGTCACCTGATATTTCATTTCTCCCGGTGGAAGAAAAGTTGTGTGAAGCAGCTGATTAAGTGAAGGAAAAAAAATGATGAAGGGGCAGAGAAAAATGTACTGCAACAAGTAAGCCCTTGGTTGGCTTCAGGTCCTAATGTTTTCAAAGATGGCAATTTTTAGCAATTTGCTGCTTTCAGCACAAATGGCCTGTAGCCTTCAGGCTAATTTGCAAAGCTCCTTGCAATTCAGGCAAGTGGTAAGAATAATCTGCCCCAGGCTGTTTTGGAGCATATGAAGTTGTGTATAAGGCTGGGAGGAAGAAATGTGAAAAACAGATTCTACCTTATTAAAAAAAAATAGATCTGGAATCAGCAAATTTAACTATTTCCAGATCAGATCCACTTGTTATTTCTACAGTAATGCAGACATCCCCTACACAAACACACACACACAAAATGTCCTGTGTTACTAAGAATGTTTCTTTTTATAAACTAGAACTCTAAATTGTAAGAATTAGGACAAGAGAATGGTCGTTTAGTCATTGTCAAAAAGAAAAGGCAATTTTCTAATATATTTTTCAGATAGGTGTGCCTTGTACAACTCACACTCCTATTTAATATTCTGGCCTTTGATTATTCACCAATTGTAATCAATTGTCTAATCCTTCCGTTTTCCACCATTCAGTCAAAACTGAAGAAGCTTCTTGAGAAGTGAAACGTCTTCAAGGAAAAACAAAGACAGTTCAGTTGGCTTTCGAAAAAGCGCCTTTAGGGCATTCTTTGGTGTTGTATGCAGTAAATAGGTACAGGAAAACTTCAGTTCGTGACCACAATCCATTCCCAGACTGCAGTTGTGAACTGATTTGGTCGTGTTCTGAAGCGACACCCACTGCGCATGTGCAGACAATTCTGCGCATGCATGGAAAGGAAAACGGCATGGAAAGGAATCTTTCCACACTGTTTTTGTTTGTCAACCTGAGTCGTGAACTGATTCAAAACTTGGGTGGAATTTTTGTTCAGGAACTGAATTGGTCACGAACAGAAGTATTCACGAACTGAGGCTCCACTTTAATACATTAGATGTGTGTATTAAAGGTGGGGCAGAAATCAGGATCATACAAGAATCCACGGCAGTGTGAGCATGTGTGTGTCTACATGTATACACTTACACATGCCACCATGGATTATTGTATGATCCTGATTTCAGCCCCACATCAAGAATTTTATCTTGACTTGACTTGCCCCCCACACACTTCATTCTGCAGTTAGAAGCATAGATTTATCTATATCTATAAAACAGAAGTGTGGGTGTGTGGGTTTGTGGGTATCTCCTGAATAGGCTCTTCCATGCCTACACCAATCTGCCCTAAATTTGCCAGGCACATACCTTGCACTCTGGAGACAAACACTGGTGTGTGTGTGTGTTACAAATGCCTTTGGGGGTTCTTTGCCCCCTAAAAAGCTGCCAAAATGCCGACCCCCAGCCTCACTGTACTGCACATGTGCAGAGGGCTCTGCAGATGCTAAGGTAACAACAGCCAATACAGGCAAGGCATGCAAATCAGAGACTTTCCAGTCAATAGAGGCAAGCTGTGCAAATCGAGCAAAGAACACTGGGAATTGTAGGCTGCAGCATTCCCTGCTTGCAGCATGTCATAGGAGGCCAAAAATGCCCAGGCAAAGCTGGGTTATCAGCTAGTTATTTATAAAATCAGCTAAATCTTGACCTGAGAACAAACCCTAATCCTAACCAGTTAATGAAATATGAATAATATTGTTTGCATCTAATGGTAAGCTTTAGTTTATACTTATCTCTGTGTTGGACCAAAGTATACATTTTAAGTTTCTTTCCTTAAATATTTGCTGAAGGGTTGAGGACTGAGTAAACACATTAAAAATTGGCCTTGTTAGAAGTATTTTCAGAAGCACGGTCAAATATATTTTCCAGGGCTAAGGACATTCCAAGAATGTTTATTTATTGTGCATATCTGCACTAACTGGGCAGAACATGTATTGGTTATGCCTCATTTCATCTAATTAACTTTGAACCTTTTTTTTCTTTTTAAATCATTCACTGAGCTCTATGAGCTGCATGTTCCAGCAAATCTGTCACAGAGGGAAACACTTTAACAGAAGGCTGGGCATTGTATATTCACTTGAATTAATAATATGCCAAATTATATAATTCAGCAAACCTATTATTATTTGTCTGTGAAACGCCCTGGTTGCATCAACATAATAGATCCCAGTGTGAATTTATTACTGAAAAAATGTTCTGAGAAACCTATTTTAATCTATTTTAGTTCTAGATTGTTCAATGCTGGGCAATGAAGAAAATCAACCGCATGTATCAGTTGCACTCCTTACAAGAGTGTGGCTCAGCTCCTTCTACTGATTTCTAAGGAAGTACAGATAGTCCTTGACTTACAACAGTTTATTTAGTGACTGCTGAAAGTTACAATGGCACGGAAAAAAGTAGCATGCCCTTTTTTCACACTTACGACCATTGCAGCATCCCCCTGGTCACGTAATCAAAATTCAGACGCTTGGCAACTGATTCATATTTATGGCAGTTTTGGTGTCCCAGGTTCATTGTGATCTCCTTTTGCGACCTTCTGACAAAGTCAATGGGAAAGCCAGATTCTCTTAATAACCGCATTATTAATTTAGCTGCTGCCATGGTTTATTTTATTTATTTATTTATTTTTATTAAATTTATATACCGCCCTTTTCTCGAAGGACTCAGGGCAGTATACAGGGCAATTAAAACAAAAATTACAAAAATTAAAAACAAATTAAATTAAGCGAGCCCCGATGAGCAAACATATAAATAACAATTAAAACCCCGTCAGTCCAGGCTGGCCTGTTCGAATAACCATGTCTTTAGCTCCTTACGGAAAGTGCGAAGGTCGGGAGCCATCCAGAGCTCCACCGGCAGCTGGTTCCAAAGGGCAGGCACCCCAACCGAGAATGCTCTCCCCCTAGGGGCCGCCAGCTGGCATTCACTGACCGATGGCACCCAGAGGAGGCCCTCCCTATGGAAGCAAACCGGGCATTGGGAAGATGATGCCGGCAGCAGGTGTTCCCGTAGATATTCTGGGCCCAAGCCATTCCGGGCTTTATAGGTCATAACCAGCACCTTGAATCTCACCCGGAGGGCAACTGGAAGCCAATGCAGCTCATGGAGAAGAGGTGTTACATGGGAGTACCGGGAAGCTCCCATAACAACTTGCGTGGCCGCATTCTGCACCAGCTGAAGCCTCCGAATGGTTCACTTAACAACCGTGGCAAGGAAAGTTGTAAAATGGGGCAAAACTCACTTAACAAATCTCTCACTTAGCAACATAAATTTTGGGCTCTATTGTGGCTGTAAGGTGGGGACTACCTGTGTTCAAGCAGGAATCAAGAGGTCACATAAACCAGATTAAGACTTTTTTAGCAGCACAGCTTCAGTTTCAGGTAATTACATTAATAAAAATGTGCCACTGAACTGTGTAAAATTCAGATTCTTGGTGCTCCATGTATAAAATGAGTTTAAAGGGCTTCTTTCCTGGTCCCAGTCATTGTTCATTGAGCTGCCCTGTACCAAGGCTTAGAAATAAATCAGGCACAGGTCCTCTTCATGTTCTTATACGTGTTAATATGTTTAGAGCAGTGGGATTCAAATTTATTTACTAGCAGTTCTGTGGGCGTGGCCTGGTGAGAATGGCTATGTGATCAGCCAATCAGAGGTGGTATTTGCTGGTTCTCCAAACCAATCAAAGTTATCACTACCGGTTCTCTGGAACCTGTCGGAACTGGCTGAATACCACCACTGGTTTAGCGAAAGAATACAGCAAAGATGAATAGAAAGAAAGAATGCAGACAAAAAGAAAGGAGGAGAGAGATGACCCTGGTTGCTTTGGTGGAAACTTTATGATGCCACAAACTCTTGGAATTGGAAGGTATGGAGGACTGACCCTTGATGAGCACAGGAATACAACACAGACATCCCTGACAGACCAGCTGTTCCTTGAAGGCATCTGCTGGAGGGGAGTTTACCACTCCCTGCATAAGTGTTTCTCAACAGTAGCAACATTAAAATGTCTGGACTTCAACTCCTCAAAGCATCATCTCAAATCTTTGGATAACTGATAACCAGTATTCACCTGACACTTGGATTTGACTCCTGGCTATAGAGAAGTATCTGCTTACTTGGAAACTTTCTTTCTTTCTTTCTTTCTTTCTTTCTTTCTTTCTTTCTTTCTTTCTTTCTTTCTTTCTTTCTTTCTTTCTTTCTCCAAACACCTTATCTGTTGTTTGGTTGGCTTCTGACCTGTTGCTTCATATCTCTTGCAGTTATAAATAGGGGAAGGTGTGGTAGCTGAGTGGCTTAGGTGCTGGGCTTGTCAATCAGTTCGAGACCTTAGTACCAAGCAATGGAATGAGCTCCCGTTACTTACTCCAGCTCCTGCCAATCTAGCAGTTTGAAAGCATGCAAATACAAGTAGATAAATAGGTACCACTTTGGTGGGAAGGTATGAAACTATGTGCTTTGCTTAACTGTGGTTCATTGAATACATATTAGCTAGTTTTATGTAATATCAGTTTAAAATTAAGGTTTACAAATCACATTGGCTGGGTGCCCATATCATGCAAAGCAATCCGTATTATGGCTCAGTGTGACATTGTCATCCTAGCCAAAATTATTTAGAGTCACCCTCAACATCCCTTCCCAATTAAGCAGATATTTCTGTGTGATATTTGAAGGATTTATTGATATTGGAGAGCTTCTAGCTGCTCAGAGAAACTCTAATCATAAGGCAAGTTGGCTTCTTCAAGTAACAGTCTGGTCGGGACTGTCATGAGATAGAAAAGGTTTGCTGGATGAATAGAGCAAGCAGCCAGTTTTTCATTCATAGCTCCATTTTAAACAAGTAAACACTTAAACCGCCTAATCTTTTTGAGCTTCAGCATCCTAACTGGTGAGCTTATGAGGCAGAGATAATGCTAATCCTAAGTGACATTTAATTCACATTTCAGCTAAGAATGTCCTCTCCAGCTTTCAACTGAGAATACATTACAAGCATTAAATGAAAAGGAAAACCTTGAGCAGCTTCCATAAGTAACATTTATTTAAGGCTCAAACAGTGTTAAACCCAACATTTGTTGGTTTAACGATGCCATCCATTTATTTATATTTCTTGCCCAGTCCTAAATAACAGAACAGAATAACAGAGTTGGAAGGAAACTAGAGGTCTCGTAGTCTAACCCCCAAATGAAACTTCCAGTGTTGGAGCATCCACAACTTCTGGAGGCAAGTTGTTCCACTGATTAATTGTTCTAACTTTCAGGAAATTTCTCCTTAGTTCTAGATTGGATCACTCCATGATTCGTTTCCATCCACTGCTTCTTGATTTGCCTTCAGTTGTTCTTATTGACAATTCCACAGATTTTATAGGTTTTGTTTTGATTTGTTTTCATTGGTGAAACTCCTTCCAAAAAGTATTTTTTTAAATGGTCCCAAACCATCTAGTAGGTTAGAGGAGAACGGAACAATCAACTTTTTTCTCTCCTGCTTTTGTTTAATTTTGTTTAATTGAAAGGTAAACAAGGGTTTCTGTTCAACTAAGGTATGTTTCTATCCCTTTTTCTTTACCCCTTTCTCAGGGGTGGGTTTCAATTTTTTTAACAACTGGTTCTGTGGGTGTGGTTTAGTGGGCATGGCTTGGTGGGTGTGGCTAGGTGTCACATGACTGGGCGGGTGTGGACAGTGGTGGGATTCAAATAATTTAACTGGTTCTCTGCCCTAATGACCAGCTGGGTAGGCAAGGCTGGGTGGTCATGTGACTGGGTGGGTATGGCCAACTCGATATCACTCACATCAAGGGGTGCTTCTTCTCACCTGGCCTCTCATGACCATGGGGATGCTGCAAGTGTTGTAAGTGTGAAAAAAGGTCATAAGTCACTTTTTCAGTGCCATTGTAACTTTGAATGGTCACTAAATGAACTGTTTTAAGTCAAGGATTACCTATACAAAACTACAGAAAGCTTCTTTGCTTGCAAAAAGCTGCCCTAAATACCAATCATTAGATTTAAAAGACCTGCAAGTTGGAGTTACAAATCAGGCAGGGTGCCAGAGTACCTTGAGAAATTAAAATAGTTAAAATGCAATGATAACTATCAGCAGCCAACTCTTGCTCATTGCCAGAACCAATAGACGCAGGAACTAGCCAGATTTCTCAACCCAGCTTCTTTTCAGGAACACAGATTAATCTTTTTCCTTCCAAACAAAGCTGAATAGGGAAAATTATCCCATCAATAAACACAGGATTAAACATCACCAAGAACAGAATTAAACTTTACCAAAAAACAGTTTTAGACCAAAACTCAGAAAGGGTATGTAAACTCATGTTTGTATGTCAATCTTTCCAGCTAGCCAAGAAGCCTTTCTGAATGTCACTCATCTTGGTTCCTTGTCATTAGAAGCTTCTTTCTGGCACTCTGCTTCATTATTCAATTATTTTTTCAAAATGCTTATTGTTGCATCTTGGCTGGAAGAACTCTGACAGGGGAGTATTTCCTCCCAACACCAGTGTAAAAAGCTTAAAACCACCCTTCCCCTTTAAGAAAATAAAACAAACCTTCTCCAGAGGAGACAGTCTAGGCGGAGACAGGGAGTCTAGGTTACTGCCAAGAATGCAGTAAGGGTTAACTGGAGAGGCAGTATCTTAAGCAGGGCAATGAAGATTACACTAGAAAGGACATCAAAATATTTCCTTCCTGCCTTCCTTGCAGGATGATCTCTGTAAAGTGGAAAAAAGACAAAAGGAGATTTCTTCTAACAACTGGTTTTCCCCTCACTTTTTTTCTTTTTATTCTAAAGAAAGCTAAGCCAGCTCCCAATACACCAAGAGAGGAGAATAACTCAAGACTTTAGCCAGCAGTTCAAGACAATATCTCTTTATTTTCAGTTCTCAAGTTAAACCATATTCTGGACCCTTTCCCCTTGTAGCAAATGTGAATACTGTACTACATCTTTCTTTTGTGCTATGGTAAAAGCCTTGAGCTTAAATCCCCCTGTCTGCTTTAAACTCACTCTTCATCTTTCAAATCAATAAATTAAATTCCCCACAGATGGGTAACTACTGCAAAATCTCTGCAAGTCTCTAGACTGTTAGCTGCTGAAGATTTCAACAGTAGCCTGCAAACTATTAACTATAACTGTTGAATAGCAAGCTGTTATTTGATTGACTTCTATGCCATTAGCAGACCATATTATTTAATAAACAATCTTACAAAATTCAGAGAAGCAGTTACTGACAGACGGTACTGCAAAACTGATGTCTACTGGATCATGAAGGGTCAGAAGCGGCCAAATAAATCAATTCTTTTTTTTCTTTTGGGGCTCCTTGAATGCATAAGTCAATTTAATAACCTATACTATCCTGAAGGAATGCCCAGTTTCCTATAACAGGAGCAGTACAGCAGGTTAGTAAGAGATTTAAGGCTGTATTTGATCCCAGGCTATAGTGAAAACGTGGCAACCTCACACAAAGAAGCATCAAAGAGGAACAGCCTACAGCCAAGTCATAGGTTACAGGATAACTAATCCTATCACAATCATGATCAGGACCTGTAAAAAGAGGTTATGGCTTTGGATTATAAAATGTAAAGAGGTTATATGCTTTTTTCCAAACTGCCTACCACACATTTCCGTATATTAATAGTAGTAGTAGTTCTTGTTGTTGTTGTAGTAATTATTATTATTCAAAGTGAACAGACAGTCATCTCAGATTTCATTCTAGTGCCAGATGAAGAGAATGTACACAGCAAATTACATGACGCAATTATTTGCAATGTATTCACAATTTTGTAAAGAGAGGGATAATAGTATAGACATTATTTTTTAAAGAGATTAATAACTGCAATACAGTTCGTCATTAATATATGAATTGTTTATAGATGTGCACATGTAAGTAGGATAATAACAGGGATGTCAGCTCTGCTAAAAGCTTCCAGACTGATTCCCTGAAAATGATAGCACAAGGAAATCTGTTTTTGTTAAGTTCTGGGCAAAGTAGGGAAGCTAGGCCAGAGTGAGGACCTTACCCTTAGTGAAGACCTTACCCACACCCAGAGAGTGCAATAGATACTGGACCACAGGCACTGGGTATGCATTTTGCTGTAGCATTTTATTTAATGTACATTTATAGTCTGCACAGATGTGAACAGAACCATCTGGCTTCACAGGGGTCACAATTGGAGTCTCCCATTTTCCGTGGTTGACAGGTTCCAAGATTCCTTGGCTGATGAGGTTGTTGTGTTGCTCATCAACCTTTGAGCACAAGACAAACAGTACTCTTTATGACTTCATTTGGATCGGAGCAACCTGGGGGCCAAGACTGAATGAGATGGGTGTGCCCGTATACCTGCCCAGGTTTACGTCAAAGACATCTGCAAAATCAGAGATTAAGGCCTCAATATCAGAGTCATTGACGGAGTTGATGCTAGTGATTCCCACCCCCAGGGAGGAGACCCAGTCCAGTCCTAGGAGACTCGGCAGGGAGTCTCCCACTACGAGCAGTCCCAGTGGGCCCAAGAAGTCCTTGAAAGATATTCTAAAGGTGTCTGCTCCAACAACAGGAATGCTGTTCCCCTGGTAGTCTCAGAGATGAATATGGTGGAAGTCCAACTGTCTTTTTGAGATTTTGGGCACCAATCTCTTCAGTGTACTCCAAGATATGGTCATTGCGGATGGTCATTGAGGATCTGTGTCCACCTCCATGGGGCAAGGGGACCCCTCAATCAGGAGGGTGACATGGATCTTTTTGCAAGATGAGAGGTTGGCTTGACCAATGATTGCTTCTGCCTTGCAGATGCTTCTGGAGATGGTGAAGCAGTCCTCTCTATGACTCTCTTGTGTTTTCTGTATTCTTTTGTGGCAAGTTTCAGGCTAGCAGTGGTAGCTGTCAGTTGATTTGCATGGAAGACCCTGGCCAAATATCCCTTCTTTTCACATCTTTGGTAGATGGCGTTCTTGAACTTACATGCTATTCGCGGGTGATTGCCACCACAACCAACACATGCTGATTGCCTCTTTTCTGTGGCCACATTCCTCCCCTTTGAATTTGAGGCAACAGATGTCATTGTCCTCATCTGCTGATTCACTGTGGTTAGCAACTCTGTGGTGCACAGTGACTGGTTTCCATGATGCTGGTGGGCTGTTTGATTTTTGAATTTCAGCCACTGAATGATTGCACATCTCAGCTGCTTGTGCCTCATCGAGTGCCATCTGCAGAGTGAGGTCTGTTTTTGCAAGGAGGCGTTGCTGAAGCTTGATGTCCCTCACACCACAGACCACTCTGTCCAAGAGAGCGTCATCTAAATCCCTGAACTCACAATACAGGGCTGCCTTTCGAAGGGCAGCAACGTTTTCATTGATGGTTTCACCTTCAGCCTGATTCTAATGATGGAGGGCGTGCCGATGTGTGATTTGTGAAGATTTGGGTGCATGGTGAATCCATAGCTTGCTCTGCAGCATGTCCCATGGCGCAAACTGAATGGCCAGTGGAGTGAGGAGAGCCCTGGCTA
>JANHFR010004516.1:37692-48721 GCA_032468015.1 Mimophis mahfalensis
AGGGCGTGTTCTATTTAATTTATTTTTAACTTTTGTACTTCATGTTTTTAATGCCCTGTACACCACCCTGAGTCCTTTGGGAGAAGGGTGGTATATAAATTTAATTAAAATAAAATAAAAAAATAAATAAAAGAAGCTTTTGGAAAAGATCAGGGAAGTAAATTTTGGTCTTTTTGTTCCCGATATTTTAAACTACTTGTAATGGTTTTGGAATATAAATCTCATGACATTATGTGGACCATTATATCTAAAAGTTTTGCACTGAAAGTGTTAACACTAGTATAGATATGAACATAGTACAAAGGGAATTGAAGCAATTATGTTTTGTGCAGTATTAACTCACCTCTCTTTATCCTTGATTTATTTTTGTGCTTTATTTTTGTTCTTGCTTATTTTGGGGTTGGTTTCTGGGCATCCTCCGTCCATTATTAGCTGCTAGAGAAAACACCTATTTTCTATATGGTCTATCATTATTTCTTCCTCGTTTGTTACTATTGGTATATTACCATATGGGAACCTCACATCCCCAACAAGATTGCCATTTGTAGAATATAAGTTTCATCTGAGTCCAGCATTTTGTTTCTCACAGTGGCGAATGAGATATCTTGTGGGGTTTGCTTGTATTGATTTTCTCCTAAGTGGTGTTTGGAAGCCTGTTGCACCCATCCCAAATAAAACATTAAATCTTTAGGACTAATAGCTATTGATAGATCTTTCTTCCATGAATTTCTCTGGTCCTCTTTTAACACCAAGTTAATGGATGTTGCTATGTCTTATGGTAATGAATTCCATAGGTTTTTTATGTACTGCATGAAGAAGCTTTTTTTCCTACTGTTCTAAATCACTCTTCAGTGAGTTTCATTGAATAAGCCCTGTTCCTAGAGATTTGAGGGAGAAAACCATCTCTGCTTTTCCCATGCCATGCATTATTTGCTACACCTTGATTATGTCTCCTTCAACAACTTTTCTTCTAAGCTAGAGTTCAAAATGTGATAGCTTTTTCTTGTAAATCATATATCTGAGCCTCTGATCATTTTGATTACCTCCATCTGCACTGCCATCTGCCAACTTTTCAACTATTTTGATCAGAAATCTTCATGACTTTCCAGATGGGGAAGACTCTATGGGCATCACAAACATTGGCAATTTAATTTTTAAAGCCATTCCTACTTTTCTCTAACATAGTCCCCCCCACTCTGAATTGACATCTTCATTGAATTCTTCTCCATGCTACCAGCACAGATCCCATCACTGTACATGTTATTTTATGGATTTTTGTCCCAATGTGCATTTCTTTATGTAAGTTGTATTCGAAAGTTGGCTGACCATTCACCCAGCCTATGGAGCTTCTTCTGCAGCTCTCCAGAATCACTTTGTTTTTCCATATTTTGAAGTGTTTGCTATTATTTACAAGCCTAGTTAGCTCACTGCTTCTCCCCTCTCCTAATAACCCTTTAAAACATGGATACCTATAAAGGAGAATATTTGTAGCTCAGGTTTTACATGATTTTTTTTAAAAATTTCCATTTATATGCCTCCCTTCTCTGGAGACTCAGAGCAGCTTACAATACATTACAGCAATGAAACAGGTATCCAAGTGAGGGTTCTTGGTGCTCTCTGAGCTTGCTTGTTTTCTTGCAGACATTTCATTACCCTAACTAGGTAACATCATAAATGCAAGAAAGTTGCAGCTAAGCACTCTAAACCCATCCACCTTGGCTCTGTGACTTACAATATTGGCATAGAAAAAAATATATTCACGGTGTACTTCTGCAAATATTCCTATTGTGTGTTCCCTTTTCCTTGACATTTTTCCTTCTGTCCATTTCTCTTGGTCATGCCCACTCATTAACTTATTTCAATATTGGCTATATCCTGTATATTATTTCCCATTAACTTAATGTGCCCAGTACATGTCAACTTTCCCATAGACATCATTTTAAAAGTCATTGGGCCACTTTTTTGATTTATTTTTTTTGTCAGTAACCTGGATCCATTTCTGATGTACAAATTTGGCTGGTCCCAAAAGTATATTTATTTTATTACTTTAATATACAAAAGTATATTAAAGAATATTTAAAAATTACAGAGGAAAAGGAAACTTTGAAAAAAGCATAGGGGATAACAAAAGAAGCAGAAATAAAGAAAACAAAAAACATATTATACATATATACAAACACATTTATTCCTCTCCTTCTCAAAACTATATTTGAAAAAAGAGTTCAATTTTTAAACACACCATTAAATTTGCTCATTCTATTGCAAGGATATACAGCTATATGCACGGACATATCAGTGATCCAAGATTATAAATCAGGAATCAGAGTCTTTCTAATGTTGAAGAATAATAATCTTTTTTTGCTGAGACCCATGTATAGCAGTTCTTCATAAAGAAATAAATTCCAAATTTTTGATATAAAACCCCATAACACATTCATATTGCAAAGAGTAAGGGAAGATGAACTTGATGGAAATATGTAAAAATTGTCTCTTAGGCAAAAGGTGCAGAAACCTTTTTCTTTAAAAAAAAATTATGATAAAATAGCATTTGGAGGACTCAGATTGTTGGGGACAATATGATGACTCTGTAAACCATTTAGAGAGGGCTGTAAAGCACTGTGAAGTGGTATATAAATCTAAGTTCTGTTGCTATTGCTATTTGGAAGTGGTGGTCATAGTTCAGGGAGTCCAGGTAGATTCTTGGATTCACTGGAGTAGGAAAAGGGGGTAAAAATGTAGCAGAAGCAGATTTCTGAGGTTGTCTTATTAAAGTTGTTCTCAATAAAAGTATCTTAAAGCCTTCCTCTTCTGCTGATTTCCGGATCAGTTTAATTTGTGCGGCTGACACATATATTGTATCTTTATTGAACTGTATAGCACCACATTGACAACCTGTGAATATTAAACCAAAACAAGAGAATATTAGGCAACCCCATGTTGTATGAGCAAGTTTTTCTTCTTTCACAACGCTGGCAGCCATCCCTTTCAAAACATTATCTGTACCCAATAAATGTGAAACATTTTATTGTTGAATTAGACTGAATTATTATCAGTATGCTGAGGATGCTCAGTCTTACATCTCTGCCTCTGATGAGCTGAAATGTTGTTGATGTCCTTTCTCAGTGCCTGAGGCAGGGATGGGTTTCCACCAGTCTAACAACCAGTTCTCTTTATGTGTACTTTGTGCAATCAGTTGAGATACCCCAGCACTGAAAAACAGCTGATTGGTGTGCCTGAGCTGATTGGCGTGCATCTCAATTGTTTTCTAGCCCAAACGGAACACACACACAGCCACACAGAAGCATGTGCACCACATGCGCACTGTGCATGCATTCCATTTGGACTAGAAAACAGCTGAGAAGCACCAGAGCCAAAAACCAGCTGATTGGCATGCCTGAGCTATTTTTTGGTTCTGCCACATCTCAGCTGTTTTCTAGCCTTAATGGAACATGTGTGCAGCAATAAAGGATGGCTTAGAAGCATGGACAGGTGGGTCGCCCCACTTCCAACCACCCACAGAAACGCTAACAACCAGTTTGCCTGAACCGGGCTGAACTGGTAGAAACCTATCCCTGGCCTGAAGGGTATGCGGGTCTGAATCTATGGGGCTCTGCAATCTTACTTAGCTAACCACTATAACATCTTTTCAATTCAACAAGTGGAGATACCAAGTTAGCAGTGGCAATTCTTCATTTTTTTAATTGTTCTTTTTTTAACATTTCTCTATGAATAGGACATTCCATTTTTATTTTTCTCTGCAGTTGGAGATATGAGTGTATGTGTGTATGTGTGTATATATACTGTATATATGTATACGTAGATGTATATATGCGTGTGTATCTATCATCTATCTATCTATCTATCTATCTATCTATCTATCTATCTATCTATCTATCTCTCCTTGGATGTAGTGAATTTGGAAAACTTAGAAATCACAATTTATGCATGAAAAGCTGAGAGGTATATTAATCATAGAAGTTGTTTACAAAGCAGCAGAAAAGCCCCACTTCAGGAAAATAAGCATCTTGTTAGTCTATATGCATGAATGGCAGAATTAGATGGACTAGAAAATGCTATCTTGATGGACCCTATGGCATATAATGGAAGGTGAGACAATTGGGAAGACATTTTTAGTTTGCCATAACACTCACTGGGTATAATAATCATCTTTCAGACTATTTTACCTTGCTTTTTTGTAAAATAAAATTACAACAGGGAGGGGGAAACTTGGATGTCATCTGGAGTTTCTAAAAGGAAGGCAGAATTTGGAAATATTAAAATAAAAAATAATAATGTATATTTCAATCTTGGTTTTATCTGGGAATAATTCATAATTTTGTAATGTACTTTACAATAGCTCCCTCAGAATAAAGCATGCAAGAAGATTAAAAGGTCCCTCTGGTACTATGATTCTAGAGGACACTTATTAACTTTGCCCAAAGCAGATAACTTGTTAAATAACCTTATCCCTTCCACATCAACAGTTTTTAAGTGTCACTGACAATAGAACTAGTGGGCTGTGTGCTGCAGATAAATGATGAGTGCCATTGGAGACAATCTTTGCCTCAGATGCTGATGAATTCCTCTGGGGAGGCTTTTAATAAAAATGGGGGAATGGGCAAAGGAAAAAAAATCAGAGTATATCCCATTTTAAAGTCTCTTTTACTTGATTCAATTAATTCTCTGTTTGCCATCTTTTCAGAAAATACATCTTCAGGTCTAAATTTCTTTTTCCTTCCCCAATTAACTACAGTTGTTGAGAAGAACCCTGGATAATTATGAAGAGGCAGAGTCCAAATCATACAGCCTTGCAATGAAACTAATCTAGAGAATAAGCGTTTTGAAGATTGTGGCTGGAAGATTACACTTTAACCTTGAAACCTTCTAAATTGGTGCATAAAGAATGATACGTATATGCCATGCTTAAAAAAAAAGCATTAAGCAAAGTGATTTCCTCAGTACACAGTGAATGTAAATTTTAAATTTCAGCTACTTATCCTTTCCTTGTACGTTGCTTTTAAAATTTCTGAATGTAAGCTTTCACTGTGATCTGAGGATATGATTCATTTACTTTTAAAATTACTCCCCCTTCTACCTTTTTGGTCTTTTATTGTATTCTGCAGCCAAATCCCAGCTATAAATACATTTATAGTTTCCCTTTCTTTTCATTCTGGAACTTGTGAATAACAGAGCAAGACAGAATCTTTGAGGTCACCAGGACAGCTGTTGTTGCAAGCTTCCTGTTTTACAATGTGAAACATTCAGGCAAAAAGGGATGTAGTAAATTTGGGTTAGCTCAACTTAAATTACATTGAAACCTTGGCTCTCTTATGTAGGCTCTCTATTTATTGACTTTGGACCTGATATAGTGCTATTGAGCACTGATATGTGAACAGATTCTTGATGTGTGTGTGTGCTTTAAGTCAGTGTTGATTCCTGGTAACTGTCTGGACAGGTCCCTGTGGTTTTCCTGCCAAAATTTCAGATGTGGTTTGCTTTTGCCTGATTCTTGGTGAGTGGCCCAAGTCATTTAGCTGGCTTTGTGTTTTTCACACTAGAATCAGAGTTTCCTGGTTTTATTTATTTATTTAATTGGATTTTTATACCGCCCTTCTCCCGAAGGACTCAGAGCAGTTTATAGGATATTAGAAACACAAAGTACAAAAATTAAAACTAATTATAATAAAACAAATTAAAATCTGAAATTATTAAAAACCCCTCAGTCCAGGCCGGCAGATGTAAACAGCAGGGTTTTCAACTCCCTGCGAAGTTTTGACTGCAATGCCTTTAACTACTGCGCCAAACTGGATCTCAGTACAATAATATACTGTTATATCTGAAAATGACCTGTGTTCAGTGGATTTTATACATACAGATCTAATGCCTAGAGATATATTATGAATGAAGGCAAGTATACCGTATTTTTCGGACCATAAGACGCACCTGACCATAAGACGCACCCAGTTTTTAGAGCAGGAAAACAAGAAACAAATATTCTGAACCAAATAGTACCGGTATACTAAAATATTTAGCTCTGTCGTTCTGAGAGAGCCGGCTTGGCTTGCCCCCGCTCGTGTGTGCGCTGGACAGCATTCAGATCATAAGATGCTCCTTCATTTTCTCCCCACTCTTTTGGGGAAAAATGAGTCTTATGGTCCAAAATTTATGGTAAGTATCTCAGGATAATGTTGCAGAATCCAATTTGAGTCAGACACTAGGGCCAGAAGTTTAATCTTCCAAGTGTCAGTATTAGATACATGCACATAGTTTGCCATAGTGTAGCAATTTTCCTGTTGCTTCTAAACTGCCACAATTCTAACTTGGGGATTGCAGGGGGGGCGGTTGTATTGCTGAATAGAGAGTTAGTCAGAACAAATAGTTGACTGAAGTCAAGGTCATTGGATAATACAGCTGGTAACTGGAGAAGAAGAATTGGTGCCAAGTGAAGGAGTGTAATTGGACAATGTGATTTATGATGTGTGGATGGGAGGTTGGGTGTAGGATTCTTTCATGGGAACTGAAACTTAAGTGTTAGTTCCAGGATTCCTTCATTGTTGCCAACATGGGTTCTCTAAATAAAAGTTTGACTTGGATGGACTTTGTCTCTGAGTGCTAACTGGGAATGGGGGACCTTCATTGGAATGCTGACATTTTTAGACTCATGCTGCAGCCCATCCTCAGGGAACTTCTTTCTACCAGAATGTGTACTTTGGGTTGCTCTATGTATTGTATTTACGCAGTGCCTGGTTTGGTGTAGCTTTCTATTGGTTGATTGGTGTGTTAATAGAGAGCTATTGACTGTTGTTTCCTTGTGCTGCCAAGTCCATGGCTCCTAAGTACCTGATAAGCTGGTGGTAAATGTTGACTGACAAGGGACCCATTTCCCAGGCTTTAATAATTTCCTGGATATCTTTGTATCTACTCAGCCAACAATCTTAATAGCTATGAAATTGAATGCATGTCTTTATTCATTGCAATGTGAGGCTACCAACATACTTTATGTCCTATACAGAAAAACGGCTATCCTCCTATTTAGGTAGAAGAAAAGTATGCATGAACTTCTACTTCAGAGGTATTCTAAATTCATAGCCCTCTTTCATTCTATTTATTGTTAACAAAGTATAATATCTTCATTAAACTTTTTTTTAAAAATAAGGGTAAATGAGGTACTAATTGCCCCTGAAATGGTAAGAATTTGTACACACACAATGTCAGGCGAGTCACAGCACAAGGAATCCACACAAGCCAGGATTCAGAATTACTCTTTTAATGTAGATATTCCTTACAGAGAACCCGCTCGAGCTGAAAACAAATCCAAAACAAAGTCAACGCTGAGAGCTACCGCCTCTCAGTACGACTTATATGTGTTTTTTATTCCCCCACCCCACCTTCTTTCCAGATCCCTCTCCACATGCTGCAAACATGTAACTAAGGGAAAAGTCTTAAAGTGCACTCAACCACCAAAATCCATCTATGGAATATAACAGGCTCCGCCGGTAGAGTCAAATGATCTGCATGCCTCCAAACTGTAAGCGTGCTTCTTGGAGACAAGGAATCCCCAACAGGAGGGGGGGGGGGAAACCCTTTGCCGAGCAGCTGGAAGATGGAGCGACATCATCAGGCAGGTGGGTGAAATGCAGAAGTAATGGTGGCAAGCCAAGACGGAACCGAAGTGGAGCCACAGCGCGACACATAACATCAAGGCTCTATTTATATGACAAATTTAGATTTCTTAATACTGCCAGCTTAGTGAAAGTTAAATGTCTTCTATAGAAACAATCAGGGGGAGATCCTTCCTTAAACCTCACATTAACCTCACATGAATATCATTTAGTAGCTATTCAACAGGGGGGAAAAGATTTTGCCTACCTTTAGCCTGTGATGCCCATTAGTGCAGAGAGAACTGTTTCAGTTGGTTTCTGAGACTTGTTTTCACCCCTTTCTCATTTTCTGAATTCCATTTTCTCTCCTTTGGCTCTCTCTTGAATTTCATCTTGTTTATAATGTTTGTTACATCTAAATTTTGAGCTGGCAAGCAAAATTACACTTGCATTTTGCAGATCAGCCCATTAACCATCTGTATATATTCTGTTTAAAAAGGGGACTGTGGCTGGTTTACACACCACATTAAGCCATAATGGTGGATTTGGGTTTAACACATTGTGTTATTCAAAATCATTCCAGTTTGAAAGCCATGGTAATAGCATAGTGCTTCCTGGAATCAGCCAATTATGAGATACTCAATTAATCATGGTAAAGCCAATGTGGGATTGGCCATTTTTTGATGCCAAAGGACCACTCTAATCATTTGGGAGGCTTGCAAAGTGGGTGGGAATTCATCAGATATCACACCTGATAGATTTGTGGGGAAATTTTGGAGTTTTTCTTTGTTTTTTGTTTTTTAGTTGTGAAATGGTTAGGGTAGGTTTATATATAAAACCTATATATAATCTAGTATTTATCCTGGAAAATGCGTTAGTGCATACTGCTCTCTCCTCTAATAGAAAGTGGAGAAGTGGACACAATGCTGTCAAAGAGAAAAACCCTGCATTTTTCTGTTTTTTATAATGGGTCAAATATTTATTCCATTGTAGCATATATGTATACTTATTTTTAGCTGCAAAACCAAGTAGATCATACTACTATTGCTTTATGTTTCAGGAATCATCAACAATCATCAACAATGAATAAAATGTAGTGTAATAAAAAGGGTTCTATGCCATCTAGAGCCACTGTGTGTGAGCTGGGTGGCTATATAAATTTATTTCATAAATAAATTTAATAATTAGATAAAAACATATATTCTTATAAACATTTTATACCATTAGTTTGGCACATTGAAAGTAACTGGTGAGTTACTGCAGTCCTGTACTATACTATAATTCTAGCTTCTCCTAGCTATTCCCAGAGTATATCTGTAACTAGCTGATAACCTGTCTTTGCCTGGGTATTTATGGCAATTTATCCCAGCATCCTTTGCCTGATTTGCATGCCTTGTCTCTATTGGCTGGAGAGTCTCTGGTCTGCACATGCTCAGTAGAGCTTGGTTGTGAAATGTCGGTGGGCTGTCCACTTTGGCACCCTTTTTTGGTGTGAAAAAAGGCACAAAAGCATTTGTGACACACACACACCCTGGTCTTCGTCTCCAGAGTGTGAGGTATGTTCCTGTGAAGTTTGGGCCATTTTGGTGCACTGGTGAAAGAGCCTATTCAGGACATACCCAAAAACATTGACACTGAACACTTCTCTTTTATAGATATAGATTATTGAAATAGTTGTGTTAGTCTGGCAAGATCCTGTCTATAAATGGAGAACAATAAAGGAAACTATTGTTTAATAACTCCAGGTGTTGGCCCTTGGGGCCTGAAACACACAAGATACACAGGCACACATGGAACAAATCCAAGTCTCTCGTGCCTTGCTTTGCTGAAGTGCTGTCAAGACCATCACCTCAGAAGAAAATCATCTTTCAAGTATTCTAACATTCACCAATAAATGGCATCCACATTTTTATAAACCTCTGCTGTTTCTCAGTGATGCTAAGTGATCACAATCACGTAGCCTTCTTCCGTAATGGTGACAGGGGCAACTTTGCATTTATATTTTTTCTACTTTTCAAATTATGAGTAGCCCAGAATCCTTGGGAATTGGGTGGCCTCCAAAGTGTACAAATAAACATATAAACAAGCAAACAACCCAGTGCAGAACAGAGTGCCAATTTGGCCTCCATGCAGAAACTCTGCCCTCCCACAGAAAACATCTGATTAGGATCTATATTTGGCTCTAGTCCAAGATGGCTGACTGCCATTTTAGATTATCTCAAATGTCATTTAGAATATTGATGGCGATGGAGGGTAATCAGAGATGATAAGGATCTAGTACAAACCAAGCAGCTACTTGGCTGTTACTCAGAAGCGTCACCATATGCTTAGAATAGTGTATTTTTAATTCGATAGTTGTTATAGTGTCACAGAATAATAGAACTGGAAAGGCCCCAAGATATTATCTTGTCCAATACTAAATGTAGGATTTATATTACAATTCTAATCCAGTGCTTCATGGGAATCTCCCTATTTTATATCTACAAGAAAGATTGTTCTGAGAAAGAATGATTGGCCCCATACCACTGAGTAACTAAAGGTCGGTTTGAATTTGGGTTTCTCCTGTTCTAGTCTGCCCACCTTAGCCATTGTATCACACATTGGTTGGATATAGGCCTATCTGAATCCATTAGTGTTTGAGAGCTGCCAGCTCTGAAACTAGGCCTCTACAGGTCAGCAGTATCATGATTACAGTACTTTTAGCGGAATAAATAAGGTCTCTGGCCTGGTGACAGAAAAAAAGAGTTGTAAATATGAGGTATTTTGTGTGCCAGCTGTGGCAGTCCCGATACCTGGCTTCCATGCTCCCCATTGGTGTGGGGGGGGCACCAGGACCCTATATAAGCTTGTGCAAAGGGGCAGACTCTTCCTTTTTGGACTACCCTCTAGGCAGGCCCAGACATGAACGCCTCATGTCTGGCCCCATCCATCCTAGAACCAACCAGCCACTATTTCCTACCCCAGCTTTACCCTAAATAAAGCTTACCTCCTTCCCTTAGGAGCATCTCCAGTGATCCAATGACCTTTGTGAAGGCTTTCACAGTAAAATTGGAGGGAAATGGACATCCATCCTGCTTAACCTAGTCTTCTCAAGTATATGAATTGATAGTCTATGTTGAACATAGCATTTCAGGTTATATTTAGACAACAGGTTTTTTTTTACAAAAATATTTTTCATCTGGTCTTTAGAAAGATGGCCTGTAACTACCTACACCAAATAAAAAATGTTGGGCCTTCTACTTGTAAAAATGGTACTTGGTTTTTTCCCCCTCAAATATTATGTGAACAACTGTTAACCTGTTAACTATTCAAACATCAAATCTTTGCTTTCTCTCCCCCTTTCCCCTTTCCCCTTTCTCCTTCCCTTCCCTTCCCTTCCCTTCCCTTCCCTTCCCTTCCCTTCCCTTCCCTTCCCTTCCCTTCCCTTC
>JANHFR010004516.1:92923-106606 GCA_032468015.1 Mimophis mahfalensis
CAGCATGGAAGAGTTCTGGGAGTTGAAGTCCACAAGTCATAAAAGAGCCAAGGTTCCCTACTCCCACTCTAGAGGATTTAAATAACTGAAGTTAGAGATGGGGAGCCAAATGGGAAGTTTAAAGGAGGAAATTAGGAATATTCATGTAAAATTTGAGGAAGTACAGTCAACTATAGTGAAGCAAGAAGAACAAATTCAATTGGTAGAAACTAAGATGGACAAGACGGATGTCAGAATTGAGAGCATGGAACATTGCCAGATGGTCACCAACAAAAGGCTTGAGGAAGAAATAATCTTCCTTGAGATGGATAGATCAGCTTTCTTTTCACAGTTCCAGAACATTGAGGATGACAGGGAGGAGCATTTGGAAAGTATTGTTGGGGAGATTTTAGCCGGCACACTCGAGATCAATAAGCTGGATGTAATGAGAGATCTAGACAAGGTATTTTGGGTATATACCAGTTATGCCCACTGGAACAAATTGCCAAGGGAGGTGCATGTCAGGCTGAGTAAAAAGTTGCTCCAGGAGGAGGTTCTTCAAAAAGCAAGAGAGAAGACCATCACCTTTAAAGGGAGACAAATTATTATTCTCAAACAGCTGCCAAGATGGGTAAGGGACCAGAGAAGGAAATATGACTTCTTAACCACTCAACTGAGGAAATTTGATATTCGGTATTGGTGGCTGATCCCAGAAGGCTTGGTGCTCACATGGCAGGATAAGAGATTTCACACTGACAATTTGCAAGACACTCATGATTTCTTTAAAACACAGTTTAATCAGGAAAGCAAAGAAGAATCTGAAGGCAAGAGTCAGGAAGAAACTTGAGTTGAGCAAAGGGAGAAGGCCATGGAGGAAAAGAGAAGAAGATGATGGAAAAGGATAATGGAGAAGATTTGGGAGGCTCGGGCTCTCATATGGAGACAAGACTTATGGAAAAAAATAAAGAATTCAGGGAAACAGTGGTTTACAAGAAGAGGTCTGATTATCCTCAGCCAATATCAATGGCTTAAATGTTCCTACCAAAAGGAAAAAAAAACATGGTCTAAATTATGGAAATTAAACTATGATATAATCTGTTTGCAAGAAGTTCATATTAAGAAGAATCAGCAGAGGATTATGGCATGCCTAAAACTGGGGGAGGTCGTCATGTCCCTGGCAGAGCAAAAAAAAAAAGAGGGGCTAGTGACTTATGTCCAGAGGAATATTGAGGCTCACTTTGTATATGCAGATAAGGAGGGTAGAGTACTTATGTTCAAAATTAGGTTGGCCCAAAAGAAGACTTTGTTAGTTAATATTTGGTTGTTTAATCTGCTTTTAACTATTTATATTGGTTTTTTAATATGTAAGCCGCCCCGAGTCCTTCGGGAGAGAGGCGGCATATAAATTCGATTAATAAAATAAAAATAAAATATATATGCTCCAAACTGCAATCAGTGAACCTTCTTCCAGGATTTGTATAAAGTAATTGTGGGGTTAGATTATATCATATTTGTATTGCTGGTAATTTCAATGCAATATTAGATGTTAAAAACTCCTGGACAACATTTGCATACAAATAAAAATGGAGTGAAAAGGACATTACCTGAGGTGTATGGTCAAATGAGGGAAGAATTAGGCCTCCTGGATGGTAGGAACTTCATCCGGAGGAGAGAAAATATACATATTTCTCCCCCAGGCACTGAACATGGACAAGAATCTATATGATCTGGGTGACTCCTGATTTAAAGGATATGACTGGTGAAATTGAGATTGCAACCAATGAGTGGGCAGATCATAACCCAACGGTATTGAAATGGAAGGGTAAAAATGAAACAGAGGTGGACAATGAGAGGAAATCTTATGAAAGAGGACCAATTCAGGAATTTGTTAATACAGGAATTGAGATATTTCTTTAAGGAGACAAGAGGGAAGACACATCACTCCAAAATTTATGGGACATGGTGAAGGCAGTTATTAGGCAGTTAGCAATTAAATATTCAGCTACCAAGTGGAAGAAGGAAAGAGCGAAGAGAGTGGAGCTGATGGAAGCCCTCACAAAGGCTGAAGAGGCTCTTCAAAAGGATCCAACTTCTATAACAGCGAGAGAGAGAAAGGACATTACTAGGCATGAAATTTCTCTCCTAGATAAACGGAATTTGGCGGGGAAAATTCAAAGAAATAAACTGTATTTTTTTGAACATGCAAATAAGGTGGGCAAATGGTTATCATATAGACTTAGAAGGCAGGCGGTAGAAAAGAAAATGGAGTGGCTACAGGATGGGGTGGAGTCTAACGAACAGAAGAGGGTGATTCAAGACTTCTTCACCGCATTATATAAGAAAGATTAAATTACGGAGGGACGGATTCATGGATATTTGGAAGCAGTGGAGTTAGGGAAAGTCCCAGAAGACATAAAGGAGATTCTGAATTCTGAAATTTCAGACGGAGAGATAGAATTGGCAGTTAAGAAGCAGCTTAATGGGAAAATGCCAGGACTGGATGGACTACTGGCAGAACTGTATAAAGGGATCTTTGAAGCCCTTGGTGCCCAATTAAAAGACTTACTTAATGAGGTTCTGATGAAGGCAAAAGTCCCCTGGTCCTGGACTGAGGCCTATATAACTCTGATCCCAAAAGAAAATTTGGAACGTACCCTAATAAAGAATTATAGACCCATTTCATTGTTAAACACTGATTATAAAATCTTAGGACAAATTGCGGTTATTAAGGCCCATATCCTTCCAAAGTGGATATTCTTGTTCCAAACTGCTCCTACAAAACTGGGGAATGAATTCTCCAAAAATTTGGAACAAATAGTTGGGAAATTTATCTGGAAAGATCAAATGCCAAGGATTAAAAGGAAAATGTTGCAGGAGCACAAAACAAGGGGAAGCCTGGGGCTCCCACATTGGAAGCTTTATTACCATGCCTCCACCATGATTTGGATTAAGGATTTGGTCCTACTTTCCAGATGACAGATGTTAATAATTGAGGGTTATGATTTTCCCCAGGGGTGGCATGCTTACCTCTGGCTAAAAAAGATAGGCAATATAAACTTTTCTCTAATGATTACATTAGAGGTATACTGACAGAATCCTGGCAGAAGGTGATGGGTCAGTCTTATATGAAAATCCCTGGTTGGTTCTCTCCTTTAGAGGCTGTAACCTACTCGACACTTTACAATCCAGATAGGAATTTGAGGTACAAAGATCTAGTTGATGAAAGGGGGAATATTAAATTCAGGGAGGAGTTGCAAACCTCCGGATTCGGGTTAGACTGGTGGTCATATTCTCAAATGAGTACAACGTTCAATAGGGATAAACAGGAGTATGGAATAGATATAATTCCCCAGGAATTGGACAAAATTATATCAGGAGGTGATGTAAAATTCATATCAAAAGTCTACAGTCTCCTGCTGTCACATGTGATGGCGGAAGAGATTGTAAAAGACACCATGATTGCCTGGGACCAGAAAATTGGCTGTACCATAGAATTAGAGAAATGGCAATGAATTTGGACCAAAAACGTTAAATTAACATTGGCAACAGCGTTTAAGGAGCATATATGCAAAATGATATACAGATGTTATTTGGCCCGAGCAAGGATTTCTAAGATGTTTCCCAGTAGAAATGATAAATGTTGGAACTGTGGCTCTGCTAGGGGCACCTTCTTCCCCCAGTGGTGGACTTGCCCAAATGCTAGGCGTTTCTGGATTAATATTAAAAACTGGAACCTGGTCATGGTTTTTCACACCTCTTCCACCACATTCTTAAGAATAATAAACAAAGGACAGCACCCAAGGATCTTCTTGTAAATCAGTCATTTTTTTATTTATTTATTGGTAGCATAATCAAAGAACTCATTGGTTCCTCTATCAGTCTACTAAATTAACTCTTTCATCAGATAACTGTGCAAGCAGCATTCAACCAATACATGTAAACAGAGCTTCATCTCCACCCTGCTTTCAGAAAAATATAGAGTGCAGTGAATGGATTAATAGCTCCACTATTCTGAGACTAACTATTTCTCTGCCCACAGTTGCTGCCATAATAATGTGCCTACCCTAAAAGGTAGTTGCTACTAAATACCCCAAAGAATTAATCAAAGGTTTTAATTCAAATTTAACTGGCAACCACTCATGGTAAACCCAACCTTGAACTTCTTTTCATTTGTCTCCAGTCCTTCTCCTCTGTGCATCTATGCTGGGTAGACAAATCCCTTATTGTGTCATGCTGTTCTTTGATGTGTTGAAACACCTAGGAACCTGCATCTCTTCAGCAGTCTATCACCACTGGAGCCCATCCTTGTTTATAAGTATTTTCTTTTCTGTGACTCCAACTGCTTCCTGTCATTTTCTTAGCCCATTTCAATTTTTCTTTCCTTCTTCCTTTGTGAGAATGGGGGTGGGGGGTGGGGTGCAGCTTATCTGGTTGTTCTCTCAGCTCAGGTTATCAGACAAATACAATCAGTATATCTGGGAGACCACATGACAGGGTGACAGACACTATTTAACCATTTTTGTTCAGTCACATTGAACAGATCAAAATAGAGCAGTGTTGAACAAGCAGTCTGACAAATCAAAGTAAATGGCCTGAGATGATGCTACCTCCATCATCTGCTATTAGCAGCAACTTTCTTGCTACACCTCATCTTTCTCCAATCTGGTATCACCAAGGTCTACTGACTTTAGTTGGAAATTCAGTAAGGTTTTCAAGGCATTAAGTAATGCAAGACTCCACTTCCCAATGGTCTGGTTAGTTCTGTTACTTATTTTTACTTTCTCCACAGTGAAAGTCCACTTGATTAAGATTATGGTGGATTGAGGAAATCTATTTTAAGAGTTAGGGTTAATCTATCTCATGGACCAACTGGGCTCTCATAGCCTTTCTGTTGTGGCCCCGACCCCAGAGCCTGTCCTACCCATGGAAGAGGACTCCGAAGATGATGGGGAGGAACTGGAAAGGCCTCCGGAACCCTCCTCTTTAGCAAGACCTCCCTCTCCAGGGCCCTCCTCTCTGGCACAGCCTCCATCTCCATCAGAAGGTCAACAAGAGCAGCCTGTGATTAGCCAGGCTAGGAATGAGCCAGAGCAGCTGCAGCAGATGGAGAGTAGTGGAGATGAATCATAGCTAGATCCCTGAAAACAATGCAGGGCCAAACCTTTACAGCAGTGTAGGAAGAGTAGGAGGGACAGAGATTAGCTGAGTCACTGAGCCACACTGCACAAGGTACAAAAGGGTGTGTGGCTGCTCTTAGAACTTTGTGACAAACAATAATGAGCTAACTTCTGGTCACATCTCTGGAACTCTGTTGGATTACTACCCGTTTGAAACTCTTTGGCCTGAATTCTTGATGACTCTTTTGTACTTCTGTTTCTGGGCTGTTTCCTTGGACTAATTTGAGTAATTGCTCATTCCTGCGGACGCTTGAGGTAACGAACCTTTTTGGCTGACCATTTGTATTTTGCTGCCAAAGCCTTATCACAAGGCATTTACTAAAGAACACTTTCAATCCAGATTTCCTGATTCAGTTCATACCAGACTCCCCTCACAACTTGCTCTACTAATCCTAATCCTACTAGTCCTAAACAGAACTAATCTGTTCCATCTCGGTGGAGGGAGGGAGGGAGGCACTTGAACAAGATGTGGTGGTTGTGGTTTTATAACAACTGAAAAGTAGAAAATATTTATTAATTCATCTGTCTAACTTTGCTTTAGTCTTTTGCTTTGCTAATGTCCAGTTTTTGATAACAGCAGATTGAAAATGAATTAAAATAAACTGTAATTTCATTTTTTTTTCTGTGCACCTGAATTAAAGGACTAGCAACTGCTTAAATGAAACATGATCTTAAACTAAATCAGGGAAGTGGACAAAGCTACTAAAGGGAGAATGTTGTATGACACCAAGACAAATGTCCCTGTCAATGACAGTCATGACATATGTAACAGAATGACAAGGGTCCCATTAGGGGATTCTTGAAATGATTTCAGGATGGCAGAATGGCACAGGGCTTCCCCTTTCACACAGTCATATTTTTCAGATGGTGGGGGGAGATACTCTTCCGTTCGAGACTTGCATGCAATTTAGCCCCAGATCCCACCCCAAATCATGATTCAAAGTTTGCACTAGGCTTGGATAAAGTCTGCCTGATTAGAATAATTCTATAGACATGCTTGCTCTACAGTTATGCGTGTCGTGCATTTAAACCATGTATCCCCCTGTCCCTCTCTTCTCTAACAACATAATGATGTGTTTTGTGTAAAATGTGAGCATTTCAGTGAGGGAATATAATGCTGAGCTTTGAACTGAATCATCAGAGACCCTTTTTATGAGATTGTACAGAAGTTCTGAGCACAAAAAGAAGTCAAATAATATGAGATGGGGCTGTGACTTTGATTTAAATTCATCTTATTCTGAAGGTGAAAGGAGCAATTTATTAAGCTTATACGACACAGCTGTTAGGGATTCAGGTTAGAAAATGACACATCTTCAGTCTGAGTTGATTATGCTGGATACCTTACTTGATGAATAAATTGGAGTTCAGGATTATCAATTTGTTCCGACATTGCTCCTAAATGCTCTAGAACATACCTTTATCATGTTTGATCAGGTTAGGAGATAAATCATTTCTGGACCAATTTGGTCAGACAAAATGGAACAAGTGTTAAAAAACAAGAAATGAGACAAGTATGATTTTATTGGAATGTATCAGGCAGTAGAACTGGCGCATTTATTAAGACATAGGTTTTCTTTCTCTCACAGTCCTCTGAGGCGGTTTGTCATTTCTTCCACCCAGGGATGCCAAGCTGAAAGGACAATGCTAAGTCTGCATTAAGTGTCTGCAGCTGGCCTCAGCAATGTCCTTTGCACTGCACTAGTGATGCGGTTTGCCTGGTTGAGGCAGAGAAGCAACACTCTTCACCTCACTGAGTGCTTTGCATGCCTTCCAACTGTCTCTTGCAACAAATGGGACATGCCAAAGCAGGCACTCTATCAACCTGAAGCAAAGCTACGTTGCAACCTTGCCTCGCTGTTCGGAAGCAAAGGACTGTATGGCTTTGGGGGAAGTGACTTCAAAGCGCTGCTGTGCTCAAAGCATTGTCAAATCAAAGCCTGCCTTCCAAATGTTGCTCCTAAGAGAATACTATAGAAGATTTGCTTTTTGTAAAAAAATAAAGTTAAGTACCTAGAGGTCTCCTCTTTCAAAAGAAGAATCTTTTTGAGAATGCTGATAGAGTGAGCATTGCTCAAATGACAGGAGATCCAATTTTGGGGTATTTCAGTAGCTGGTTACACATTTCT
Source organism: Mimophis mahfalensis (assembly GCA_032468015.1). Classification (NCBI taxonomy): domain Eukaryota; kingdom Metazoa; phylum Chordata; class Lepidosauria; order Squamata; genus Mimophis; species Mimophis mahfalensis. The sequence goes on from JANHFR010004516.1 coordinate 100,206, forward strand.
ATGCTATCCTCCAAAGGCTGGAAAGAGGGAATAAAGTAAAAATATCCTAATGATTCTGGGCAGACCATTGCTATTATTTTATGCTGTTGGTGGGGGAAAACAATATTTTTCAATACAAGGGTCACCTCTCTTGCTTCTTCAGAATTAGTCACAAAACCTTTTACTCATCCTTCTCTGTGCCCCTGAAGAGTGTTGCAAGAGGACAGACAATCTGCAATGTCAACCAGGATGGATGAAAAATGACAGAACTCTGGTGGTGGCTTGTTTTTGGCAAATTCTTGAATCTGACCCTTTCCTTACAGTTTTTTGAGAAGGCAAAGTAACAGCGAAACTAAGGAAAGCCATATATCAGAGATGGGGATCCCTGACCCCATGGGTGGATATTGTCAACTTTATGTGGCCTTTAAAGCCTCCTTTGAACATGATTGCTAAAAACTGATAATATACTTGTTTTGCCATTATGAGAAAAAATAGAAGGAAACAGCAGCTAAGACCCAAAGAAGATGTAGCATGATTACTTTAAAGTTATAACCAGCTCTTCTATTCTAGGGAGCACTCCATGAAGCTGCCAATATTTTAAAAATAATATTAACAATACAGATAAGTGACCTACAGATAAACCATAGTTTAATAGTCATCAAATAAATACAAATCTGCTAAAAGAGGTGTTTATAGATTTCCTAAATTCAGGGAGAAGGTGGGCCAAATTAGGCTCCCAAAGGAAGGTTTGGGAAGAACACAGGAGAAGGCACCATGGAAGGAAGAGGGTCTAACATGTTTTTTCCTAGGCTTCCCAATTATGCCCCAAAGCCAGTTCTTAAAAGCAAAAGCCTTTTATTTTTCTTGACAAAGCAAAGACTGTCTCCATTATCAATAGCTGTAATGACAGACCTGAAAATAGACACAGAGCCTTTCTCAGAACATTCCCTCAAGTCCAAGCCTGGCCAGGTTCCTCCCCAACCTCCTCACTGTCTGAAGCAGTTGGCAGCTCTGCTGGCTGCTGCCGAGCCACAACACAACAATAGAGTCTCTTCAAAGGGATCTCTCAGTTTTAAGAGCAAGATGGTTTATAATGTGACTGACATCTCCTAAAGCTGTTGAAATCTTTAGACCTCAATTTGTGACAAAATATTTTTGATTCTGTATAGATGTTTGAGGTCAATAGACCATTTTTCACCTTGCACAGCCCAATAAAAGAATGCCCACGAAGTTGTACAACAAACCGTATTTTATTGTACAAAATAAAGCTATATTAATTATATACAACTATCCTGGTCAGACTATCTATTTTAGTCTCTCTATATATAATCACAAAACCAGCAATTCCCCGTGGAACTGGAGTCCTAGGCCCTACACTAGGCTACAGCTGTCCATGCAGTTCTTCTCTCCAGGGACTTACAAGGACTGAGGGAAAACTGCCTGGGGTCAGTCCTATATATAGTCTCTGATGACAGTTGGCCACTGTCATGAGAACTGGAGGGAGGTTCAAACCTCCGTTCTCTCTTCCCATTGGCCCTCCTTGTCTCCAGGGCCTTTTGAAATGTGCATCTACTATGCCAGCAGATTTTCTGCTGTCAATATCAAAACCCATTCTGACTGAGGAACACTGGGAGCTGAAATCCACAAGTTGTAATATTGTCAAGGTTGAAGACTCCTGCTTTAAGCAGTATTTGGTAAGCAACTGGCAAGCAACATAAATATTATTTTAGCATCATAGTTTAGCAAAATATATTATATGTCCTATATCTTGCAGTGGCTAGTAGTCTAGATGTCACATTTCGTACCAATTGTACTTTCTGGTCACCTTCAAGTGTAGTGATTGCTGAATCGTAGACCGTAAGTCCTTGTTTCTTTTTATTTATCCACAGCTCCTTCATCTTGTCAGGATTTAATTCCAGTATGTCAAGTCTTATCCAGTTTAGATAATATTTTTAGGGTACTTTTCACTTCCATGAAATTGGATAGTTAGGAGTAATAAAGTTGGGTGTCATCATCCTGCCGATAAAAACACAGTTCAAAATCTCTAGGTGGTGTCCACCAGCATTTCACATCTTTGCTAAATGGCAACAGAAACAAGATAGTGCAAATTGTATGGCAAATCATTATTCACAAAGAATGATGCATATTGTTCACAGCATGCCACTGACTGTTCTGGCTCCTTCCAGCCTGTTCTGAGAAGATGTAATCTGGGACATCTGCAGCAAGCTGAGCTATCATCAAAATTATGAAATCATTCTCCCTTATGTGTGTGTATGCCATTTCATGGCATATGTATTAGATAAGCATAACTTGCATGAGGTGTTGTGATGCCCAGTTAATCTGTCCCCTTGCCATACCTTCAGACACCCTTGATTGCAATGGAAGCAAAAGAAGCTCCTTTGACTGCCACTCTTGCTGTGGAGTTTCTAGCATGTTCAGGTAGGCACAAGCAGTTTGATGCATCCTGAGAGACTTGCACTGGAGCTAATGTGCCATCATCTTCATCAGTCTGCCTAGCCAACTAGGAGGCTTATTTGTTGCTGAGGATCAGGACTTAAATCCATCTGGACTGCCAGGGCATCAACAATTGTTCTGACAAATGTCATGGAAAATGTATTCATGGGATCAGAAAACCACTGAGATTCGTAAGAAACCCTAGTTGGACCACATTAGCCTTCTCAGATCTTGCAAAAGAAGAATTAAACATTGCAAAGCTGACATACACATAATACATCATCATTGTCTCCTGTTCATTGAAGAATTGTTACTGTTACTGAGAAATGATTTTTTGGGGTCACAAAAGCAAAAATATTCATTTGTGGATGTATGTCAATATGCGCATGCATGCGCGCACACACCCACTCACCACATACACATTGATCCTATATGTCTGTCTGTCTCTCTGTCTATCTCCCCATTTCCCTTTTAATAAGGCTGATAACAGAAGTCTGTGTCAGAATCTTGCACCTGAATGTAATAGTCTGTCAAGACAACTACTGTAATTCTCCATCCCTGTAGAGGTTTCTCTGGGTCATCATTCTAAAATTTCGCTGGGTGTAAATCTCCTGTCTCCAAACCCTATTCAATGCATGTGGGTGACATAGCCTGAGACAATTTGAAATTTGCAGTCCTGCCAAAAATATTAAGCACAGTCCTCCTCTATTTTGAGTTGCCCAGCTTTGTCACACATAGTTGCCTTGTTTGGACCAACAATTTCATTCATTTCCAGACTGGAGGTTGTTTTTCTGATCTTTCCCATTATTAAAATTCTTCAACATCCACTTCTGTTATCACATTCTAAAGTCAATTAATAAATTCAGTTCTTGGTAGCATGTTTTAATATGCTGATGGTACCACATGGAGAAAATACATGACAATTGCGATTTGGATGTGAAAACATTTGCAAATATTTCATATTTCACAGAAGCATTTTTCAGCCTGAAATTCTGCAAATATTACAACATGTGACAGTAACTGACAGTTGCTTGTCATGCCCTTGGCCTGTAAATCACCCTCAGATGAGGAATGAAAACAACTTGAGATTACTTATTAAACTAGATTCAGAAAAGCTTGGTGCCAACAGTAGTAGTGAGGCAAAATTGTGTTCCACAGTTCCTATCTCCTTATGCCCCCACAAGGTCAACCAGTGTTTTCTCCAGCTAACATGTAGGAATCTTATTTTATTCTTTAAAAAACAGGAGTGCCCATGGTCTCTTGCATTGGAGAGCTGCATAGGGAGAGATCTATTGCAGGACAATATACATATATGGTAATAGATCAATGCCTTAAGTAACCTGGGATGGGGAATCAAATTTGACATCTTCTGGCAGGGTGCACACAAAAGCATAAATTTCCTGTCTAATAACAACAGCAATAGCACTTAGACTTATATACCACTCCTTAGTGCTTAACATCCCTCTCTAAGTGGTTTACAGAGTCAGCATATCGCCCTCCAACAATCTGAGTCCTCATTTTACCAACCTCGGAAGGATGAAAGGCTGACTCAACCTGGAGCTGGTGAGAACCAAACTGATGGCAGTCAGCAGAATTATCCTGCAATATTGCATTCTAATCACTGTGTCACCATGGCTCTAATGGAAATATGATCTTGGATAACGGAAATATTGTGAGCACTAAAATGGCCTCTGGGGGGCATAGCCTGTGGTGTGCGCTGAGGCACACCCTGTGTCTTACCATGAGCTAACAAGCCTGGTTTATTAGCAGGTTTCCAGATGGCCTCACAGTGTTCCTATGATCCAACTCTTTTCCCGTGAGAAAAGGTCTTGAGAAACACGGTGTTATCTTCTGGGTGCAAGCTGGCCTCTATACTCCCTCTGTTATTAGGGGAATAAGATCTTTTCCCAGTCTTTGGTTGACCTCTTCTATGTATGATGTAATGCTGTATTGTGTAACCATCTTTGCCATTGGTCCAATAAAGTGGGAGGGAGCAAAGAGCAAAGTTACTTCACTCCTCTTCCTGGTTTCACTCTTTTCTCTTTACTTTACTTTATTCTAGGTCTTCCATCTTTGGGTCTCTACCCTCACCACTTTGCTTCTGATGCTCTCCTCCTGGAAAAACTGCAAAAGCCTGTTGTTTGTGATTGTGTGATTTTCCCACAATCCTGGAAAACTAGAATACCTGGATCCTGCATTTTTAGTATTTTGCTTGGAATTGTGAAAGCCAATTTAGAAACCTTGACCCTTGACCTGAGTTTAAAATGCCAGTTGATTTGCTCTTTAAAAGTGGGTTGTTGGAAAGAGCTTGACTTCAGCCTGGTATCAGTCTATGAGTTTGTCAGTTGAGATTTACTATTCTTGCTTATTGTCAACCTTGAAATGGTTGCTATCTAACTTTAGCTTAAGGGCCAAGACACTGGCATGCAGAAGAAATGAATACCTGACAGTGGCTGACATGGGAACAATCGATGCTTGGCAGCATATCACGACAATTGTGCAGCTGCAGCAATTGACAGTATGCAAAAAGGTTCCTTCCAACAGAATTGGACATAGTTAAAGTTCCTTTCAATAATTAATTCATTTAATCACAACTGTCAAATGCTGAGGTCAAATCTGTATTCCCAGAATTTTACCGTCTAATATAAAGAACTAATTTCAGCAGCAAAATGTCTAGGCTAAAATTGGAAAAACTGTCAAATATAGCTTAACTTTATTGCAGAATTGCTGTGCATTATACATCTTTTGCCCATAAATCTCACAGGTCATCAACATAAGACTGTAAAACTAAATGTAAGCATATGTGTATCTAATCTATCTGGGTATGAAAATAAAGCAGTAATAGTATAAAGTTTGACACATTAGCATTAGTGTTTTTCCCCAATAGATTCCAAATGGAAAAATATTGAGAAACCAATAAGAAAAAAAAGACTAAAGTATAAACATATATATAAACATATATTTTTGGTAGCTAAAAAAAAGTGCAATATGAATAATATATTGCTCCTGGTTACAGTTTGGTTCAAATGTTGACTGTTTTCAAGGAAACTGAGAATACCACATATGAGAGATTAGGCCGCAAACATAAATACAGTATATCCATTCACCTGTCTAAATAAGGTAAAATGAGACCGACAGACTTTTATTCCCATCCTTTTGTTCATACACACTTCATTCAGAATCTATAAGGACCTGTACTGTTACAATCTGAAATCATGCAGATTGTCTGTATTGTACACTGATTGATAGAAAGAATTCTAACTGATGTATACAATACATGGCCTTTCCAAGGGAAGGCACTGGGATGTGTTTTCCCTTACCTGTGCATCTGTTAGAAATATTAATCAGAGAGAGGAGCAAGAAAATATTTAAGGTGGCTTACATTTTATAGTCAACTCATCCAAATAGAGTTGTCTCACCACAATGGAATTGGTCCACCCCACCATCCTAGCAGAAGAGGCTTGCTGTAGACTTTGTTAGTTAAGGAATTCTTCACCAGGAGAAGAATATTTTCTGCTGTGATGCTTGTTGTTGATCAGGAATCTGTAAGTTTTATGATTAGTAAAAAGGAACTGAGATGGCAGGACTAAAGTTCAGGCCACAGAAGGCCTCAAGGCTGTGGAAAGTTCCATAAGAAACCACAAGCCTATGGATTAAGCTTGTGACCATATTTGCAGAGTGCTAGCTTCCTCTTAAGTAATTAAGTAGAAATGAGAAGTCTCTCTATATATATCCCTTACACTGTGTTTAGGGTTCTTCCAATTTGAGGAAGGATCCACCTTTGTTCAGCTGAATAAACACATTTTTTAATATATATTTTATTTTTATTTTAATCACAAAAGTTGTTTGACACATGGCAAGACCTCAAACTTGGAACCAAACTAAAGCCCAGGATGTTACATCAAACTAACTGCCCAGGATGTTGCAGCAAAGGACTCAGCGTATTACAACAATAGACTCCAGGATGC